>OX457038.1:10477591-10505091 GCA_949752735.1 Lumbricus terrestris | reverse complement strand
AATTCGGCTTGGGTGTTACATGTATATAGAATGGCTGTATTCTGTAGATCCGCTACCTCTGCATGCAATGCAATGCACGGTGAGCAATCTAACCACTTGGAACGGAACACGTACGCAAACAAATTGTCCAGGGCCGTAGCTGAGTAGGCTATAGGTGCAAACCCGATCACAGAGAATATCTGATAACATAAAAGAACATTGAATTACAAGCTTTTAAAAGTCGACGTCATATTGGTTTATCCGACTACATACATGATGTAGATCTATATTATTGCTACTCCAAGGGATGATGTGCTCAAGCGAGTCAGTCGCGGCGACGGTTATTGAACGGCTGACGGCGTAGATAAAGCGCATATAAAAATGTCCGTATACACCCGCGATCAGGTTCTATTTAATCAATCAATGAACGTGGAATGTAAAAGAAGTTTCAGTTTGTCCAGTATTATATGATATTATATCTCCTTTTCCATCGCCCTCGTCTCGTGCGATCACCTCCGACTCCTCGGAGATGGAGTTGATGTAAATACGACGATCGCAAATTGGACGATCGATGGTCGATGGGACGAAGAACGAGGGTTTGTCTGATAGAAAGTGCAGAACGATTGTTCACCCACGCACGGATTTTTTTCAGCGTGCAGATCATGTACACAAAGTGTGCAGCTTTGTAAACGGGTTTTTGTGCAGTTGTGTTAGAAACACGTTTGTTACGATTTGTGCAGTGAAAACTAGTAAAAAGGTCATTGTTATATATCCGATTGGGAGTAATTTACCATGGAGGATGAGAGGGAAAGAAGGGGTTGTGCAGTATAAAAAGATTCCTATAAAAAGTCCTACACCAAGATCCCAGGTCCTATAAATACAATTTGGCCTATATAATGTACGTACGCTATATATATATAGTATTTTTCTTGTGAACGGGAGCAACGAAACAACCACGACGTGTGATATCTTACAATACAACTTGCTTGCCATGCACTCGCTCCAAAACTTGGCTCGTGGCTGATAATAGAGATCAAATTCTAAAAGTCTGAGTTCAGTGTGTGTTAAAATGCATCATTCAAAATTTAGCTTTGTACACTCGTTCTCTGGGGGACTGGATCGCCAATCCTCTTCCAAAATCCTGCCCCATTTTCTCAAGCGCCCTCGACATCCTGACCCACCATCATTACACCTCTGCCTTAGATGTAAGCTTATGGTGAGTTGGTGACCTGTAAGGATAAATGTGACCAGCCATCCTGAAATTTCATGTCTGCAGAAAGCAGCTACACAATGTTCGTGGACTTAATGTCTAACGCACACGCATATATGACCTAAAATGCGGACTGTTCTGCACAGATTGGCAGCTGCCGAAAGCAATTCCAGGGGCGCTTTATTCGTAACCATCAATCTACCTCGAACAGCCTCATGGGTCACGTGTTTTCCGTGTGGAATCCAGATCAATGCATTCCGCCTCATAACTCCGGATGAAACATTCCAGGACGTGGGAATAGAAAAAATGGAGCATTTCCTATTTATTGAAACTATTTGCTGCCACCGCAGGGCACTAGACAGACAGACAGACATACAGACAGACAGGCAGGCAGACAGGCAGACAGATAGATGATCGGTCAGCCGTGCACATCCAAAGGGGCACCGGTTGATGAATCGGTCCGCGCTCGCTTGCGGGCGTGCTTCCGGTGACGTCATCATCGCTGTAGTTACGTCACCAGTGCACTAGTGACGTCGAAAATGCATATATAGGCTAGGCTAATAGGTCTAGTATCTTTTAATGAACGATCGATTGCTTATTTATGGCCTTTATTGATAATTCTCAGCCTATAAACGTGGCATGTTTTCACCACTCAATCTGTTTATCTATCTATTTATTTATTTATTTATTTATTTATTTATTTATTTATTTATAGCCTGCATGAATATTACAGTCCCGTACAACTAAAAAATAAAAATGGCATGAATATAGTAAAGCGTAAACAGCGCCGTTGAAACTCTCGTGTAGGCCCTAATTGTTATTATTATGGTCGAAGCCGGTGAAAAAAGTCTGCCATGGTTGGTGCTTACGAATAATCGTTTCGCATATGCACATACATACTTACATACATGCATACATATGCACACACACACATACATACATACATACATACATACATACATACATACATACATACATACATACATACATACATACATACATACATACATACATACATACATACATACGTACATACGTACATGCGTACATGCGTACATACATACATACATACATACATACATACATACATACATACACACAAATATATACATACATACGTACATACGTACATACGTACATGCGTACATACATACATACATACATACATACATACATACATACATACATACATACATACATACATACAAACACTGAACCTAAATGTAAACAGACAGAGGTAATGGTGGTGGTGATGTCCTACGGGGGGGAGGGGTAATGGCAGGGTGTAATGGACCGGGGGTAATGCCCTAGACCCGGTTGATGCATGTCGGCCTTTGGAGCGGTCCATACAAAAGTAAAGTCTAGAATGGTTGGACAGAGGAGAGATTAGATTACAATGTATTGCAGGTCGAGTGAAGGTCGGATCTTCTTTAAAGCCATCAGAAGATTTGCCAATGCAATAATCCCAATACGGTCATAGACAACACAGAACGTCAATAGCGATTGCAGGAGCAACTACATACTGCTACATGTACTACTCTAGGCCTATATATATACTTACGGAATACTTCTTTCTGCCTTAGTTTTCGATACATACATATTATACATACATCGTTTCACACACACACACACACACACACACATACACACACACACACACACACACACACACACACACACACACACACACACACACACACACTTGTGCACATAGGCTATACACAGAGCGTTAGTCTTAGCCGACTAACAGACTACAATCTACAATGTAGCTATAATATTATTTGACGCTGTGCAGTCACAAAAGTTGAGGAGAAATTGATAACTATTTGAAGCTGATGTTATGCTTGCTCTATAGTCGCTTCCAGTCGCTTGTCCAGACGCTTCCGGCTTTAAAAGGCGCTATATAATATGACGAATATCAGCCACAGCTGGAGCAGAATTCCTGGCTTGATGGATCCCAGAGCTTAGCGAATCCCTGATCTCCCTTTGCTCCAGGACGACAGAGGCCATTACATGGGTCAGATGCAGGCTTGCTGCTTATAAGGTCTGATGGAAACAGACTTTCTTGAATGATCATCCATTGATGACTTGTGCTGGTCATCAGACAGTGACGCTTTAAAACGCACGGTCTTAAAGACAATGATAATAATATGTATACATGTATATATAATTACAATATATAGGAGCGTAGTAATAGTGGTAGTGGTAGCAATATTGGTAGCAGTAGTATTAGGTTGCTGTCGCTGCAGCTATGGCAGCAGTATACTATAGTTGCAGCAGCAGCAGCAGAAGCAGCAGCAGTAGCAGCAGCAGTAGCAGTGGCAGTAGCAGCACAGTAGCAGTGCAGTAGTAGTAGTAGTAGTAGTAGTAGTAGTAGTAGTAGTAGTAGTAGTAGTAGTAGTAGTAGTAGTAGTAGTAGTAGTAGTATAGTAGTGGTGGTGGTGGTGGGTGGTAGTGGTGGTGGTGGGTGGTAGTGGTGGTGGTGGTAGTAGTAGTATAGTAGTAGTAGTAGTAGTAGTAGTAGTAGTAGTAGTAGTAGTAGTAGTAGTAGTAGTAGTAGCAGTAGCAGTAGTAGTAGTAGTAGTAGCAGTAGTAGTGTGGTGGTGGTGGTGGTGGTGGTGGTTGTCGTAGTAGTAGTAGTAGTAGTAGCAGCAGCAGCAGCAGCAGTAGTAGCAGTAGTAGTAGTAGTAGTAGTAGTAGTAGTAGTAGTAGTAGTAGTAGTAGTAGTAGTAGTAGTAGTAGTAGTAGTAGTAGTAGTAGTAGCAGTAGCAGCAGTAGTAGTAGTAGTATAGCAGCAGCAGCAGCAGTAGTAGTAGCAGTAGCAATGGGTTGGTGCCTCTGATTTGTAAACAGATCATGTAATGATTATTGTGTATTACCATAATTTTAGACAACGAAAATTATCTTCACGTTTATCCACCTCTCTCTCAACAACATAATACCAGTTGTCCTCTGTGGTAACCAGACTTAATTGACTATCCACTAGACAACGCTCTCTGCAGGGCAACTCCTTTGACATGACGGAGAGCTCGTGAATAAGCTGGTGCCCAGTGCTTATTTTTAGAATAGCTCTTCAGAGAGTTGTGATTCACGTGTACATGTATGAAATAGAATCAGGTCGGTAGCACCACTGGTTTACTTAATTTGACAATAAATTACGGGCGTCATCATGGCTTGGCCACGTTGATCCGAAAGGTCGTTCAGACAGCGAAGAGCGTTCCTTGAGGCTCTCTGTCTCTGCAGATGAGACTAAACGGGGAATGCTAAGCTGTTAACCTCTCGATTTTGTCTCAGCTTTTCCGATGCCCCAAGTGACAAACAAGCGTCAAAGCAGAACTTCTTTCACATCGCAACTTCTTCCTCTGCGGTTGGTAGCCATGTTGATGATGGATGATGACAGCTGATGGCAACGTATAAACTTGGTTGGGTTTAGGCTGATCTCCGTCTAAAAGGCAAAACCAATAACTGTTTGAAACTTAAGGATATACACTGTTATACAGCCACTATATATATATATAATTATATATATAATTATATATGTATTATATATAGACTCCTAGGTCGCAGTGTCAAGAGGTACCAATGTCGCGAGATTCTATAATGTCACGTGCAAATGTCAATAGAATCCAAAATGTCACTGAATCCAGTGTTACGGGTCCCAATGTCACTAGTGGTCAATGTCACTTAATATCAATGTCACTTAATCCCAATGTTGCGGGTTCCAAATGAGGTGGTCAATGAGGGTAGAATCTGTGTTATAGATATCAACAAATGCGAGCCAGTTGCTGAACTGAACAATCTAATTATGGCTCGTCATTACTAAACACTGTGTTGCTCTTACACAGTGATTCGATTTCAGGATCGAAGAAGCGATGTAATTCATGTGTCAGGCAATACAATGACGTCTTGAATTTCACTCGCTCACGCACACACGCACATATGCACCCACTAACTCACTCTTCCACTCACACACACTCGTCCATGCACTTGCTCGCTCGCTCACTCACTCACTCACGCTCGTTCTCGTAACAGTCGCGCTTGGTATCTTTTCTCTTGCTTCGTCTGTCTCTGAGTCTGTCTGTCTGTCTGTCTGTCTGTCTGTCTGTCTGTCTGTCTCTCTCTCATTCTTTCTCTTTCTCTATCTCTTGCGTATTCATTCTCTTTGCCTCCGTCTCGGCCTCTATTTCTATATCTGTCTCTCTCTCTACCTATGTCTGTCTGTCTGCCTGTCTGTCTGTCTGTCTGTCATTTCATCGTGTTCAAACACTTTCCTCACGAGAGTGACAAACAGGACCAGTGTTCAGCTAAACATTATATGGCACCTTTAAGAGTTTCCCAACGGTCCACGCATTCCGTTAACATATTTTCACCTGTACTGCCTCTCCTGCGGGGTCCCGTCCGAGACTCTCACCTTCAGGTCTGACTTTTACACCTAACCGAGCAAATGCGATATTATGGAGAGTCGACTCGTGTTAATGGCCCGGCCGGTCGGGCGCTGCTTCCCTCTGGCGCTGCCGTGGGCCCGCTCCTCGGTAAACAGCTTCCGGGTATAACCTTCGATCGATGGCGGCCCATAACCAACCGGGAGCAGCGTAATGGGTCGATCTTTAAGCGTCGGCTCGAGTTTAAGCTGTAATTAAGTTGGGCGAAGTGTACGGGGGGACGGAGGGGCGGCGAGCACGTCCGAAGTTTATGCGCTGATTATACAACGCCATGCTAATGTTGCTGACGTTGTGCCTCTTGCGCTGCTGATAAACCCTCATTGTACCTGTCATTTGGGAGGATGAGGAGGAGGAGGAGGAGAAGGCAGGGGGTGGAGGGAGAGGTGTTTGTGGCAATGAAAGCGGGCGTTGCTAATGGTGACGACGCCTGGTAACGTTGGCGACAACGATGCTGCTGGAAAGAGCAACGTTTGCAATGGTGCTATGGCAACGGCGACAAAAGAAGCGTCGTTTGAAAGTGTACAACGTTGACAACGGGAGTGTTGCTGTGCTCGGCGATGGTTGTCTTGATGTTGTCGCTTCGACGGATTGCTGGACTCCCTGGAATGACAACCAACTGCAACGAGAAGCCCTGTGCTAGAACCAGTTGTTCAAGAGCTCCAATTTGACTCTGACTCGACCAGGGCTTAAAGTGTGGCTGGACGGTCATGGGCGGCGTCCATGCACTTATTTTAACATCTGAACGCCGTCCTGCCACTTATTGGCCTGCACAGCCTGGAAAGGTAAGGGGCGTCCAGGCACTTCTTTTGGAAAGGTAAGGGGCGTCCAGGCACTTCTTTTGGAAAGGTAAGGGGCGTCCAGGCACTTCTTTTGGAAAGGTAAAGAGCGTCCATGCCCTTAGTTTTTCACACTTTATGAACTGGACTCGACCTATTATATTAATACCACTATGATCCATTTAAACTGTTACTCCAACTTTTACATTATCTAGCAGCATTCTAGCTTAACTCTCACTCAAATTAAACAATTAAATGGATTAAAATGATGGTTAATATCAGGGCTGTTTTTAAGGAATTTCTAGAACTGCACAAACCGTTTCTTTGCCTTCCCATCCTCCATGGTAAATTACTCCTACTCGCAGGACAATGACCTTTCTCACTAGTTCTTACTGCATAAAATTGCTTCTACAACTTCACATATCCATTTAGAACTGCACATTTTGTGTACAGCTGCACGTTAAAAAGCCCTGGTTAATATGACAAGCCTTAATTTAGCCTGTTCGCTATACTCTTAGCAGCGCTCTTTCTTTCTCTGTACCGATCTATGATCTCTATCAATTGCGGAGTCTACGCGCCATTCTATTATTTTATTATTTATCCCCTTGCCGATTTTTTCTTCCATGGTTCAACGTTCCCCTGTTCCTGCACTGACCACAACAGGTGTGCACTATCCAACCTTATAGGGTGACCGATGTAAGACCATATCGCCCTTCTTCTAAGATTTTAAGGGCGAAGACAAAGTTTCATGAAATCATCGACCAGGGCTTTTTTTAACGTGCCGTTCTACACAAAATGTGCAGTTCTAAATGGATTCGTGCAGTTGTAGAAGCACTTCCGTCACGTTCCGTGCAGTTAAAACTAGTAAAAACAGGTCATTTTCCTCAGATTGGGAGTAATTTACCATGGAGGATCAGAAAGGAGAGAAGAAAATGTGCAGTTCTAAAAATTCCTTAAAAACAGCCCTGTCATCGACAATTTAAAAACGAGATGCATATGTGATATGGGTCTACCAGCGAGTAAAACCTGAAATTTCCATTCAAGTTCCCTGCTAATGATGACACTGACTATATACCTAGATTATTTTACACAGAAGATAACTTTTGGCTAATTCTCATTTTTATGTTCATTGTTCATTTCTATTGTCATTATATTTTTGTCGCTGAATGCGATTCTTGACTCAGGTTTCGACAAACGAAGACATTATATATTTATAGATATCATATACATATAGTATGTATATTGTTCATTAAAATCTGTGAATCTGTGAATCTGTGTGTGAACTCATTGCCCAAAAGGTTTGAAAGTTAATCAGTGTTCTTGAAATGGTTTGCCATTTCAGTAGACCTGGCCAACACACTATGGCAAATGGATAGCATTCTCAGGCTAATGTAGACTATAGAATATTTTGAATAAGCTGCAACTATTTTGAAAATGAAGCCATTTTGTTCCTACATTTTGTTGACCAGCTCCTTGAGGCTTGACAGTGTGGTCAGCTATACATGTAGATGTTTAGCCAAAGATCTTAGAATCCTAGTCTAAGACGCAAAGATTTATCGTTTTGAGATTATGGCGACCACGATGAAGATGACGATAACGAAAATGACAACGATGATGATACTGATGATAGGCCTACTGACGTTGTTGTTGTTGATGATAATGATGATGATGACGATGATGATGATGATGATGATGATGATGACGACGACGACGACGACGACGACGACGACGATGATGATGATGATGATGATGATGATGATGATGATGATGATGGTGGTGGTGGTAATGACGATGACGATGATGATTATCATGATGATGGTGATGCTGTTGTTGATGATGATGATGATGATGATGATGACGACGACTAAAATAATAAGGATCATGATTATGATGATGCTATAGGCCTACTGATGCTGCAACTGCTGCTGCTGCTGATGATGATGAGCAACATTAGTTCACCCTCATCATCATCGTCACCTTCATCCCGTATAACCACACTGACAACATCAGATGCGAGTCGTCTATGGCAACTGCGATTGGTCCCTTGGCGCCCAACTGCAGTGCCTGGTGCAACTGCCGTCGAAAACAACACCAGAGCAGAGCCCTGCGCCGACATGAGAGTGTCGGCGGCGGCGCGCCGGTCATTTTTGGTCGGCGGCGGCGGCGCGCCGACAAACAAAAATCGGCGGCGACGGCGCCCTCAAAATGTCGGCGTCGGCGGCGCAGCGCGGCGTCGTGGAAATACTGCTCCAGCGTCGCATAATTATTTTGAATGTTGTTACACAAGAACCCTATATTATCAAGATAAGCGTGTTCAGCCATTATTTTGGCAATTATATCTTGTCTTTAGTCAGCATTGATTAGAAACAATTATTCCCTGAATTAACGTTCAATTACAAAACTCTGCAAAGGCTTGATTAAGAAAAACACATGATAACGTTTTCAAATTCAGGCCGCCAGCTTACGTAACCTACTAATAACACTTAAACGACGGTTTGCGCTACCTGCCTATTTTACTCTTGACCTGCCTTATGACCCGTCAGAAATTATAGAGGCCCATTTTTCTTGATGCGACCTGCTGAAATTGTATATCTGCATGCATGCAAACATGCATACATACATACACACAGACATGCATAAATGCATACATAGATTATATGCATACATGCATACATACATACATACATACATACATACATACATACATACATACATACATACATACATACATACATACATACATACATACATGCATGCATGCATGCATGCATGCATACATACATACATACATACATACATACATACATACATACATACATACATACATACATACATACATTCATACATACATACATACATACACGCATACATACATACGTACTGTGTTTGCGTAGAAATATTTATCTGCCACAAAGTGGGAGTTATCATGCAATCTTATCAACAGATGAGGGTTCATGCAGTTTTTTTTTAATTTTCTCTTGTCAACGCACACTGAGTAGTAAACTTGATCAGAATTCACTACCCTTTTGATTTTCGGCCTTATAATCCGAACGAATTCCAAGCGAAACTCTTAGCATCTTATTTAAATCCAAAAATTGCTACGAACAAGTCTTTCGATCTAACCAGGCCAAGTCACCCTAAGTTACACTTGTTTTGTGCGGAAAATGTTTTTCCCCTAATCTGATCCCATTTATGAGACGTTGCTCAAATTGTTGACAAAATAGGATCTATTGTCCAATTGCCTAACATTGCTCCACTGTGCATATAGACACAAGCCTATTAATGTTCGAAAGCTTAATTAATCACCAATTTCACATAGGTCACGTACAGCGTAGGAGTTTAGACGCGACCAATCGCCTGCATAAAATTGCAGAGCGCCACCTCTTTGCAACATAATAGTAACGTGTATTCTAATACTAGAGGGCAGACGGTTCTGTTCCATCCTAGCGGACTATCAGGAAATAACGCACACACGGCATAGCATTCACTTAGGCATACCTGGAGTTCTTTTTACCTTTGTTGATGCCATAATTCAAATCAAATCACAAAATCCTCAAAATTTTAAACGTTAAGCGCACTGTTCGAAAAGTCCAAACGAATAGGTAGCATCATAGGTTTCATAGCATTGATGCAAAAACGGTGTTGCCAGGAAAAATCTAAGTATATAAGAGAAAGATTCTATTTTCATTGACGCAGCAATTTCTCATGCAACAGATGAAAATGCAACGAAAAGAAATAACCGAATCCACGCGGCATCGGCGGCGCGCCGACAAATTTTCGGCGTCGGCGGCGTCGGCGCGCCGACTCAAAAAAATCGGCGGCGGCGGCGCCCACAAAGTGTCGGCGGCGGCGGCGCGGCCGGCGCAGGGCTCTGCACCAGAGATCACCATCAAAATTCCATCAGAAGCCGCGCACCAACAACAAAATATGTTTCTCTAGCGCAATTTTATGTTGTCTATAGTAACACACCGCTGTGCAATGCGAAAACCATCGCGATCGTTAGCGATGGGAAATCAGAGAATGATCTGCTACACCCCAGTGTATTATTAACAAGCAAGAGTAGATTATGTAAACTGTTTCTATGGCGACCGCATGGTTTCAGCACTGCTCAAATGTCATTGAGTACATGTATCTGATAGGATCACTCATAATTATGGTGATTATGATGATAATACTTATAATAGTATCGGGGACACAAGTGTAGCTGTAACTAGCTTATGGCCAGGTAAGGCGTCGTCGTGAGGGTCGGTTGGGTTCAGGTTAGACGTCGTAATGGTCGGTTGTAGAGTTAGAATAAAGGTCAGTGCCGCCATTGGGTACTGTCCAAGATACTGTATATGCTTCGGTCCCACGATACTATAGCTTATTGCCGATGAGTGTGGGACGCGGTGGTGTAGCGGTAAGTTCGTCGCCTTGTGACCGAAGGGTCGCAGGTTCGAATCTACCTCAAGCCACACGTAGCGACCTTGGACAAGTTGCTCACCCACAATTGTCTGTGAGGAAGGCAACGGGAAGCCACCTCACTCATCTCATCCCCAGGGGCGTAAAGCCAATGAACCTGCCTTCGGGCAGAGAACTCATCATCATCATCATCATCATTGCCGATGATGATGATGATGATGATGATGATGATGATGATGATGATGATGATGATGATGATGATGATGATGATGATGATGATGATGATGATGATGATGACGATGACGATGACGATGACGATGACGATGACGATGACGATGACGATGACGATGACGATGACGATGACGATGACGATGACGATTACGATGACGATGACGATGATGATGATGACGACGATGACGATGACGATGACGATGATGATGATGACGACGACGACGATGATGATGATGATGATCATAATAATAATAATAATAATAATAATAATAATAGTAATAATAATAATAATAATAATAGTAATAATAATAATAATAACAACAACAACAACAACAACAACAACAACAATAATAATAATAATAATAATAATAATAATAATAATAATAATAATAATAATAATAATAATAATAACAATAATAGTAATTGATGCCCATGCTTCATCCAACGATGACTACAAATAAACACGTTAGAAGGCGGATTCTAGCCCAGATATCTTCGCGAGCTGTTCACCATCCAGCCTACCCGTTCTACCCGATCATCCGCCTGCCTTACACTTTCTCGACCGCCGGTCACAAGTCATCTCAAGTTCTCCAACCGAGCCATATTCATCTCAGTACCACGCCTTTGGAATGATCTGCCTCCTGAATTCCGATCTTTTTCATTCCCTCCACCATCATTACTAATCACACACCACAACCTTCCTCAGGCTCCTCTATCCATCACACCTCGAACTTTTCATTCGAAACTTAAGACACTCCTTTTCACGAACTCTTACCCAGTGTCATCTGATCCTCCACCCTCCAATTCCCGGCCCAGACGACACCCCCTTAGTAGCTGTTTCATCCCTCTGATCCTATGGTAACGCGACCCGGACCACCACGGACTACTCTCACGGACAACCCTTCTAACTCAACGTATTTGAACCTGATCCTTTGGTAACTCGACCCGAACCACCACGGACTACTCTCACGGACAACCCTTCTAACTCAACGCAGCGCTCGTGAATAAGCTGGTGCCCCGCGCTTGGCTTTCGAGTGGCACTTTGGAAATCTCGAGTTTACGATTACGCTTACGATTCTACCACACACTCAGGTGACTGGTTGTATGCATGACTGCCAATAACAGTTGGTCGCTTATGATTTGACGACGATGCTATTAGAATAGCAACGTGCACTCGTCTTTGAACCATTTTATGTGTGCCACATATACCTGTGCATGTGGAGTCCTGGTTCAGGCTGGTCGCTGCCGATGGCTCACATGGGCTTTCGTGCACCATTGGGCTCGGTCGTGTAGCACCATAATAGCTCGACACTGCGTCATAAAATTTATGACGCACGAGTGAGACAGCGGCGAAAAATTAGGTCATTTATGGCTTCATTTTTTCGCTGTTGCACTCCTGCTGCAGTTCCTGCCATTAAGTGTAACCATCTGCGTGGCCTGTCTCAACCGATGGTTAAACACCGGATAGTCTCACTCTGATTCCCTGGCGCTCCGGACGTTGCCTGATAATATATTATGTCTGTGGGATCATGCCGCAGTGACAGACACTTTAGCTGCTTCATATTTACCAGAAACTTCTGTTAGGGCAGGTGCTGCAGCAGAGCTATAGCAGCTGCAGGAAAAGATTCGAAATGCATATCACTCCTTGCAACACATGATTTCGTTCCCTATATATATGTAGATCCCTCGAAACTCTTGGTCCCATTAATAGCATGATTTGCATTTATTTCTGATCTTGGCCAATGGCCACCATCTTACTCGAGTCTCCGGAGACCCGAGAGAATTTACTATTGCCACGTATACAGTCCTACATGCTTGCCAATGGTTTACAATTTATTATTATTCAGCGATTCAACGTCGTTGCTTATAATACCGCCAAACTTTTTACTTGCCAGAATTCGATGAAGTGTAGCCGTTCCAGATGCCACCACTTTTAACATTCTCTGGACAAATTATTTGGCCTCCTGAGGGATTAGAATTACCTCGGGTAAATAATAATAATAATAATAATAATAATAATAATAATAATAATAATAATAATAATAATAATAATAATAATAATAATAATAATAATAATAATAATAATAATAAGTGTACTTACATGTCTGGAATGGCCTTGGTCGATCATGGCGGATTTGTTTTCATTAGACTTGATTCTCAGTTTTAGCTTGGTTTTATCGTTGACTTTAGCCCAATTTTTCGTCGACTTTTGGTAAAAGGTTTCCTGGTACCCCAGGTCGTTTTCCTATCTCTTTCAAATCGAACTTAGACGCAATTTGAGGAGTTTAATCGACAGCATTGTGGCTTTCGTAGCCTGCCACGCCCCCTGTTCTCTGGCCTACATAGCCACGTCGCATTGTTGTTCTTTTGTCGTACATGAAACTGGCGTCTAACGACACTCCATCTTCGTCGCAGTCCCAACAGAAAGCGAAAGGAATTTGCGGGTTTTGTTTTTCCGAGTGGAAATTGCATCATAAGAATGGCCTAGTGCACCGTCATGGACCTAGGAATAATCCATGCCCTGGCTCCCACACACTTCCGTTGGTGGGGCCGCCTCCTCCTACGTCATCTGAAAAGACGCCGCAGCAGGCCAGTCAGAGGGCCCTGGGACCATTGGTGGATGACGCAGAGTTATCCCTTGCTACAGACCTGGTCCCCCACCCTACCCTTCAGGTCAGACTGGTTAAACACATTCCTAAAGCAGCCAGACATAGCCTTAGCAGATTGCTAACGACTATTATCAGTCGGGCCCTCACGCTCTCACAACCTGTTAGAGGAGGCAAACGCCACAACCTCACTTCGAAGATTAAAACAAGGGCAGATGAATTCTTCTCATCTGCATCCCTTCAGATTCCTGTCCTTTTCAACCCGCAGGAGAGCTCGAGCATGGGAGGGAGGTCGGGACCAAGCAAGAGGCAAACGATTGCTGCAGCGGTGGCCTCAAAACTCGACGATGGCAACATAAGGGCGGCAGCGCGGATTCTCTGCTCGGATGACGAGCCAGTCCAAATCAATGAGGCCACTCTGGAGGAACTCCGTTTAAAGCATCCCACACCACCTGCTGACCGCCCGCCCATCCATCCGCTCCCAACAAACAATCCGCTTCAAGTCACGGAAGCAGAGGTGCTGTCAAGCATCCGAACCTTTCCGGCGGGATCCTCTGGAGGTCCTGATGGCCTTCGCCCCCAACATCTTTTGGAAATGGTAAACCAGGCCGACTCGAGTGCCGAGCTGCTCTCTGCAATCACAGCTCTGGTGAATCTTTTGCTGGCGGGCACGTGCCCCCCTCAGATTCGTGCTACCCTTTTGGAGGCACTCTCTTTGCTTTGCGCAAAAACTCTGGAGGTCTGCGCCCAATAGTCATTGGCTATCTTTGGCGTAGGCTAACTGCCAAATGCGCAAACGCTTATGCTGCACCCAGGGTTGCGACATATTTATCACCCAGGCAGGTGGGAGTGGGTGTGGCCGGAGGCTGTGAAGCAGCAGCACACGCCGCAAGGCGCTTCCTGGACAATTTGGACAATGACTCTATGCTGGTGAAATTAGACTTCTCTAATGCTTTTAACAGCCTTTACAGAGATCATATGCTGAACTCTGCTTTTGAAATTCTCCCCGAGCTCGCACCTTTTTGCCACTTGGCCTATGCCGAGCCTTCGAGCCTGAAATACGGCACATTCAATCTTCTCTCCCAGGTTGGTCCTCAACAAGGCGATCCCTTGGGACCTTTGCTCTTCTGTTTGCCTCTACAACCCATCTTGACGGAATTGGCATCCCCACTCACTCTAGGTTACCTAGATGACCTCACTCTGGGTGGAAAGGCGCAAGTAGTAGCCGATGATGTCCAACTACTGGAGCTCAAATGCCGAGATCTAGGTCTTGAATTTAACCGCTCAAAATGTGAGGTGATTTCGCATGATCCGGGTCTCGCAGCGGATCACCACCCTTTGGACTTCTTCACATACACCAGCCCCCAAATGGCATCGCTCTTAGGCGCACCGCTTTCCACTCTTGGCGCGCTGGATAAGGCCTTGGAGGAGCGAACGACAGAGCTCAGGCGGGCGCTCGTAAGACTGCAAGATATTGGGAGACATGACGCTCTTACCCTTTTGAGATACTCGTTCAATTCATCACGACTTCTCTACACATTACGTTGTTGCCCCTGTGCGGACCACCCGGGCCTGGCGCTTTTCGACGCGACCATGCATTCGGGACTAATCGGGGTCTTAAATCTGCCCCTGTCAGAGGATCAGTGGCTTCAAGCCTCACTGCCCATCAAAGCTGGTGGACTGGGCATTCGATCTGTAACCTTGCTGGCATTACCCGCCTTTCTGGCTTCCGCCGCAGGTACACTTCCGCTCCAGTCAATCATGCTAGGTGACTCATTCCCTGCCGATCAACAACATGGGGAGATGTTGCCCCGCTGGCTATTGGCCAGTTCAGTGCAGCTTCCAGACAGCAGTGTTGTCCACAGGCAATCATCTTGGGAAAAACCACTGACCGATAAGATCATATCTGACTTGTACACCGGGCTTCAGGATCCACTCCATCAAGCGCGTCTCAGAGCTGTCTCTGCCCCGCACGCGGGTGATTGGTTGCTGGCTCTCCCTATAACCTCGTGCGGACTCAGACTTGACGACGAGTCAGTCAGAGTAGCGGTTGGTCTTCGGCTGGGGGTGCCCCTCTGTGAACCGCACAGATGCCCTTGCGGCTCTGCTGTTGCCGCTGACGGCCTGCACGGGCTCTCCTGCTCTTTGGGTCCAGGTCGTTCATCCAGACATGCGACCTTGAACGACATAGTCTTCCGCGGTTTGACCCGGGCTGGCTTTCCTTCCACTAAGGAACCCGTTGGCTTGTTAAGGGCTGACGGTAAGAGACCGGATGGTCTCACTCTGATACCGTGGCGTGCTGGTCGCTGTCTTGTTTGGGATGCGACCGTGACCGACACCTCAGCCGTTTCTTATCTACCCGACACTTCTCGGGCGGCGGGTGCGGCGGCCGAGAGAGCAGCGGCCCTCAAGCACACAAAGTACTGTCAATTGTCAGAAACCCACCTTTTTATTCCTTTGGCTTTTGAAACCCTTGGACCCATCAACAACGAGGGCTTGTCTTTCCTTTCTGCTTTGGGACAAAGCATAAGCACCGCAACTGGGGACGTCCGCGAAACGTCATATCTGTTTCAACGCCTGTCGCTAACGATTCAGCGCTTCAACTATGTGGCTTTTAGGGGTACCTTTTCCAACTGGGACCTTGACGACTAGGGTCCATTCCAGACAAATCTGCTTTTATCGAGAGTGTTGAAGTCCCCGAGGGATCATGTTTACCTCGGGGCAAAAAAAAAATAATAATAATAATAATATAGGCTCAACTGTCAAACGTGAATCAGAATAGATGACAGATCGAAATCGACTGCGCATGCGCCAGCTATGCCTACTACATGGCCTACATAAAATCACGCGCTTAATAATCCACAAAGTCATTGCTACGTGTTGTGCAGGCACATGTTACATTCCATTTGACCTATTTATAACAGTGTAAGAATTGGGAAAAAATAACTTGGGGTTGGACCATTATCCACATGGAAATTGATGGAATTGGGGTGCGAAAACAGACTTTACTATGGCCCTATGGGGCTCTATAAGAAAGACTGGTTTTGAAACCCCAACCTGTTCCCCGGAAATTCTCACCCTGAGTCCTAGCACCTCTTGTCAGCTGTTGTTGTTGCTGCGCTCATAAACTGCGTCTGCTGCAGTGAGGGGCAGCTGTTAGTCTTGAGATGTAGTGGCAGGAGCGAGATCCACTGGTTGAAGGTTTCATACCATCACATTTACGATCGTAACTTGTTATTTATGTAGCGCAGAGGTGTGTAGTAAATCACTGGCAAGGCAATGCAGGAATTTCAACTAAAGTAGGGTATAATGGCACTCCTCCTTTTCCGGTTAGGAAACCATGAAGGTGAAGCAACATCCCACCGCATGGACATACATGTACGCCTCACTACATGTTGTCTTCGTGTTAACCTGTATACGGGGATATATCTACAGTGCTGCTTGCTTCGAGTCTTTTCGAATCAAGGTGATATTTAGAACTTTCATCCTGGTTATTATTATTATTATTATTATTATTATTATTATTATTATTATTATTGTTATTATTATTATTATTATTATTATTATTATTATTATTATTATTATTATTATTATTATTATTATTATTATTATTATTATTATTATTATTATCATTACTGCTACTAACAACAACAATTACTACTACTACTACTACTACTACTACTACTACTACTACTACTACTACTACTACTACTACTACTACTACTACTACTACTACTACTACTACTACTACTACTACTACTACTACTACTACTACTACTACTACTGCTACTACTACTACTACTACTACTACTACTACTACTACTACTACCACTGCCACTGCCACTGCCACTGCCACTGCTGCTGCTGCTGCTGCTATATATACTGTACTACTATCACAACAAAAACAACAACAACTACTGCTACTTTATTACTATTATTACTACTATTACTGCTATTACTGCTATTACTGCTATTACTACTACTACTATACTACTACTTCTACTACTACTACTACTACTACTATTACTACTACTACTATTACTAAAGCTGCTGCTACTCCTCCTCCTCCTCCTCCTCCTCCCACTACTACTACTACTACCATGCACCACCAACACCACCGCCGCATCCACAACCACTTTCACATTGCTCGTACAGCATTCATGAAGAATCGAGCCTTGCTGTGGTTGGTCCAAAGGCATGCGGAATGGCTCTCCTCTACCAGAATTCTTCCTCATTAAACTGAAGTCTGCGAACTTAAGATTGTTCTTTTTGGGCGTCATGAAGTCTGAGTATAGATCTAGTTGCCTTTAAGGGGGCACTGTAGAGCTCAATAAGTTTCCGAATGAATTAGGTTTTTAAATCCACCGTGTGACAAGAAGTGCCACTGACTAGTCTGCAGAGCAAACTTAAAGTAGCATCGCATTCCAGTGCTCTAATAAAAAGACAGATTAAAACGGAGGTAGGAATGCAAAAGAAACTACTACCAATAATTAAAGTTAGATAAAGTTATAGTTTGTATACGAGTCTTCTTCAAATGGATGGGTCTGTACGAAGCAAACTGCGCCGCACGTTTACTATATTACGGTGGCTGTGAGCGAAATATTCAACAGTGGTTTAAGCCGTAGGCCATGCAGTTTAATGGGAGATCATCATTGATGCCTCGATCGCTGAATGTGGAGCCAGTATACCATGCAGAGCGAGTGTATTCTACTATAGAAGTCGAGTACTACAGAACTCGTCCAGAGATCAAGAAAGGGGAGATAGGGAGACAGAGACAGACATAGACAAATAGAGGCGGTCAGAGACAGAGACAGACAGGGGCAGACAGAGTCAGACAGAGAAGACCAGAGACAGAGACAGACAGAGACATAGACAGACAGAGAAAGAAAGAGACAGAGAGAGACAGACAGAGACGACCAGAGACAGAGACAGACAGAGACAGACAGAGACGACCAGAGACAGAGACAGACAGAGACATAGACAGACAGAGAAAGAAAGAGACAGAGAGATACAGACAGAGACAGACAGACACAGACAGAAACATACAGAAACAGACAGAGACAGACAGAGACAGAATGATACAGACAGAAACCGACATAAAAAGTCAGAGAAAACAGACGAGACTTTTTCTCTCGGTCCGTTTCTTCGAATCTGTCTTTTATCCCACGATGTCTGTCTTGGTATTGGTCTGTCTCTTGTATGAGGACCAGTTTATGTATCTGTCTGTCTGACTGACTCTCGGTTCTGCTTCGTCAATCTATCTCTCTGTCTGCTCGTCTCGGTGTCTCTGTGTATATTACGTACTAAATCTGCTTCCCTATATCTCCCTTTTCTTTGTCTGTTCTCTGCTCTGCGTATCTCTCTTCCTGTCTTCTCTCGAACGCTTCACACATCTGCTTGTCGATAAGTCTGCCTTTATTTTTACCTGTTAATCTGTATGTCTGTCTGTTTGTCTAACTGGATCTCTCTGTCTCTGACTGTCTCTCTGCCTCTGTCTCTGTCTCTATGTCTGTCTCTGTCTCTGAATGTCTCTCTGTCTCTGTCTCTCTGTCTCTGTCTGTCTGTCTGTCTCACTCTCACTCTCTCACTCTCTCACTCTCTCTCTGTCTCTGTCTCTGTTTCTGTCTGTCTCTCTGTCTCTGTCTCTGTCTCTCTCTGTCTGTCTCTCTCTGTGTGTCTCTCTCTCTATACATCCGTTCGTCTACATCTGCTCACTGGCCTATAACGACCATTCGATAAGAAGCCCGTAGCTTCGTCGCAGCCTATAAAATCCGACAACTCTTCTTGGACGCGGCGCCAGAAAAGCAGACGAGGCACCGACTCAGACTCTACAAGAGTCACAGAACAATAACTTCAGCTGCTGCAGCAGCAGCAGCAGCAGCATCCTCGCCGCATCAGGCACTGGCATCGCGCAGCATCAGCAGCAGAACAGCACCACAGCGCCTTCAATGAAGCATCATCGCTCAGTGCGTTAAACATCGGACATTATTACCACGGTTGCGGTTGAACTTCCAACACAGGTTGCGAAAATCCGAGCAGCAACGGTGCGAGGTGTCGATACAGCTGAAGTCTGAGATGTTCCAGACAGCAGCAACGCTATAATATTGCATTGCATTATTCTATTAGTCGTTGCGGATTTTGTTCCTACCGCGTGGATTTCTTAACAGCTCTCTGGACTTCAGAATCTGTTGAAACGGTGGGAGCAGCAGTGTCCAAGGTTAGAGTCGAATAAGGTCGGAGCGCTGAATTAACTTGCGGAGGAATAAATCGACGGAGAACGTTCTAGTGAGTTTTCGTCGAGTTGAGTCGTCTTGAACTTGAGAATTTTCTCTGAGTCGAGGAGCGTTGAGTGGAGGAGGGAATTCAAGTTCAACTTGGAAACTTTGATGAAATAATCTTTTGAATTTTCAGACTTGATATAACTACACGTGCGACTTCGCTAATAGTCAAAGACGCCAAAAATGCACCGAACCAACTTGCAGTCTATTCATTGAACTATAACCTACAGGTGAGTCATTTTGAATAATTGTACATGCAATGTTCTTAATGGAACTTGAAGTCTGTCAGAATAATTAATGCAGTTTGTTGAGTCTTATCAGAATACAACGGGAATTTAAGTCTTATCAGGCTGCAATGGGCACTTGAAAACCTTATCATGATACAAAGGAAAACTGAGGGCCTTATCGGAATAAAATATTGTATAGTCTACGCCGCTGGAAATCTTACCCAAAAACTATGAGTAACTGGAATTCTTATCGGAAAACACCCGGTAGTAATTGGAAGTGCAATAGGTCTACAACAAACGTTGGAAATTGAGTTTTGTTATAAAATACCATGAAAAGTGGTAATATAGACGCCCACGCCCAAGGCCGTAGCCAGGGGGGGGTGTTTTGGGTGTTTGAACACCCCCCGAAATGAGAAAATATAAAAATAATATGATGCATTTACTAGCACATAGGCCTAATGTAAAAACTGCAGTTCTTACATTATGTAAATGCATCATATTATTATTATTATTGCACAGTGGGCAATGTATTTTTCGCCCATAACCTGCAGAATTCGCGATTTTAGAAGAAAAAAGCATGAAATTCGATCGTTTTACGCCGCGGTGAGCGGTTTTCTAGCGAAAAATCCTACGAGAGCATGTGATGACTAAAATAGGTCCGAAAATTTTGGTAAACACCCCCCGAAATCAAATCCTGGCTACGGCCTTGCCCACGCCGCTCAGCAGGCCTACATTTCACGACTTAGGCTACAGGCATTCAAAATGTTACCGTAAATTAAGCGATTACATGGCATAAAAAAATTGATAATGCGTTGTACGGTACGCTAATAATTATGGGTGCCTGCATAATAGAGGCGAGAGGATTCACACGTCCGCTGAACAATTGAAACATTTTTAAAACTGCTTTTGGTAACAAATTTCTTTTCGAAAAAGCACTAAAATGATGCAATAATGATGCACAAAGCGAGGCTGAGAGGAAATTTACATTTAGAATCCTCTGTGAAAATTACCACCGTACGATTTTAATTTCCTGCTTTATATTTTAAAGCTCTTTTGAAAATATCTAACGGTGACCATTGTGTCTCTTAATTCCCTCATGCAAAATTTCTGCTGGCAGCTATAAATGACGGTGTCACGAAATAGAGTATCCCCGTATTAATTGTATCCCCCCACATTAAAAAGTTTTTAAATCGCTTCCGCGTGTATTTTGTTTTGCAAATTAACTTTCATCTGCTTTGCTTTGAACATTGACACCAACAGGTATGTTTATTCCTACTAGATAATTTGTTTTGCCCTGTTTTTAGAGCACTTAAACATTTAAAACACTTAAGAACACTCAGAGTCACTAAATAAATTCGAGTTGCCTTTATCTGAGCATTGCTTAGGACACTTAAAACAATTAGAGTCACTTTAAATTTTGATTACAGCATCAATTTTTTATTATGCGCATTTTTCAAAAAAGGGGATAGAATGGTTTATCCCCCCCGGATAGTATAGACCGGTAACTTCCATCCGGGGGGTAGATTAATTCATTCCTCCGGATAGCTTTCAGGGGGGATACTCCGTTTCGTGTCAACGGCACTGCGAGATTTAGTTGATAATGGCGATCTGGCTTCTGCGGTGCAACACTATAAGCCGTCAATTTTCATTTGTTAAAGCTTAACTTTTTTACTTGGTATACGCCACCAATACCTGCTTATCTTCGTTCATTTAATTGTGACAATTCGCCTAATTCAGTTAGCAAATTTTACCCAAAAAATTGACCACTACATATTTACCGAAGAAAAATGCAATGCTAGGCCTATATAATTATAGAACTGCGTTTGATAATGCCCTTCGTTAAAACTTAACAGTTCAAAAGTACTGACGAGGTAGTACGTACGACAAAAATCTTGGACGGCACTGGACAACTAATAACAAATTTCTTTATTCAACAATCCGGTTGACAGAACGCAACCAGATATACAGTGAACAGTAACTGTTATGCAGTTGAAACAATTCACAAGAACACAGATCACAGAATGCATAAACTACTGACAGAACAGACAGCCTGCAATAATCGGCGCTATATAATAGCTGCATATATATAATATATATAATATATATATAATATATATAATATATATATAATATGCAAAACAGTTTATCCTGCGGGGACATCGGGATTCGATCTCGGTTCCTCTCGTTGTCCATGCCAGCGTTTTATCCAATGCGCCACAGACGAATGACTTATTCAAGGCCTTGGGTTGGACAGTGACGGCCTAAGTGGATACTGGAGATGCCATGCTGTCTGCGCTACAGACCGAGGACTCCATTCATCCGATACCGAGTCTGTCCCAAGGGTACTCTTCGCCACCTCTTGTCAATCGCCCGTCCTGTTTAGCCTCCCTAAAGTCGACTAGCCATTTCTATGCCTCAAGCCTTTTCTATACTCAATGCCACTTCTGTACCCCAAACCATTTTTTTTTACCCCAAACCATTTCTACTCCAAACCATCTTTTACCCCAAACCATTTCTACCCCAAACCATTTTTACCTCAGACTACTTTTACCTCAAACCATTTCTACCCCAAACCATTTCTACCCAAACCATTTCTACCTCAAACCATTTCTACCCAAACCATTTATACCTCAAACCATTTCTACCCCAAACCATTTCTACCCCAAACCATTTCTACCCTAAACCATTTCTATCCCAAACCATTTCTACCCATGCATAACCCTTCAACTTAACCGACACTTCGGATGTCAATCGTTAGCGAAACCTAGGTCCACGAACTCAAAAGCGCTACCCTAATGCTGATCGAAGAGCGCCAGCTTTTTGAACCTCATTCACGAGCGCTGCGTCGAGTCAGAAAGGTTGTCGAGAGATGTCAAACGAAGATCAAAACCCGCGGATACGATACAGCCCAGAAGGAGAGAGAGACAGACAGAGAGACAGAGAGACAGACAGACAGACAGAGAGAGACAGAGAGAGAGACAGAGAGAGAGAGAAGAGGAGGAGAAGGAAGAAGAGAAGGGCATGAGCAGGAGGAGGATGAAAAGGAGAAGGTGGAGGAGCTAGGAGCAATCTGGCTCTTACAGGAATTGACTGCATTTGTGACTTGGTGGTTTCTGCGTGGCACTATCGAAACTATTGGCTTAGAATCGGATCAGAGGCTTACACGCTTGCATCTGCAACCGACAAACGCCATCTCTCGATGACCTGCGTGATAGCATCTGCAGTCAGTGCAGAATCATTCTAAAGACCCGTCGCAGCCGATTCATTCCAACATCAGCGTCTGATGATGAATCTTGGACCAATTTATACTGTACCGTGCACTAGGCCTACATACATGTATATATATATATATATATATAATTATACAGGGCGTTTTTTAACGTGCAGTTGTACACAAAATGTGCAGTTCTAAACGAATTTGTGCAGTTGTAGAAGCACTTCTGTACAGTTAAAAACTAGCAAAAAGGTCATTGTCCTCCGATTGGAAGCAATTTACCATGGATGATTGGAAAGAAAAGAAGGGGTTGTGCAGTTCTAAAAATTCCTTAAAAACAGCCCTGTAATTATATACACACTGGACTATGCAACATATAATTATGTGTGTATAATATTGGTATATGTAGGCTATACATGCAGACTACATGCACATAATTATGCATCTACAATTCTACATGTAGGCTATGTATAGTTGTATACCAAAAATCGATAAAGATATAATGTGTAGTTTCAAATGAATGCCTCTGTTAAGCTATTTAGTTTTATATGCCAGCGTTTCCCAAACTTTTTGGACCACGGAACCCTTCGCGTCCTAATATTTTCTCGCGGAACCCCAATCTCAACTAAACGCATTAACGGATTCATAGCGTATACGAGAAGCACAGACCTATTAAACACGCCCTCTGGCAGAAAGTTTATTTTTCTTATAGGAAAATTGAATTGCACCGGTTTGAAAGCCACGACTCGTGACCGTGGAGCACATGCAATATATAGGTCTACACTAAGTATTATTGGCTCCATGAAATTAGAATGCGAATCGCGCATGCATTTTGTTATAACCGGCTTGAATGCGCTTGATGCTGGAAAGCTGGATTCTGATTACAATAACTTAAAACCAGGCGTTTCAAAAGAAACAGTTGCATCATTTCGTCGATTTCTACATTTTAAAAAAAATCGACGAAACGATGCAAATTTTTTGCGTCTGTTCACATAAAATATGAGAATGCAATTTCGAGCAATTTTTACGTGGCAAATGGCAAAGCATGCTAACTGCAGTTAACGGGGGAGGGGTGGTGGTATTTTTTAACTAAGGTCTAACCTATCCCAGACACTGATCAGCGAAGGTTGATTGGAATTCTGCTTTATTTGCTAGCATTAACCTAAGTCCTACGCCAGTAAAAAAATTAGTTTTCATTGGAAGAGTTAGCTGGTTTTCGCTTACTTTGAATTATTTCGCATAAATTATTATCGTCATTCATAGTAAGAAAGTATTTAGCCATCTATTTGCGGAACCCCTGCGTCCACCCCGCGGAACCCTTGGGTCCGCGGAACCCACTTTGGGAAACGCTGTTATATATAGCCTACTATAATAGCCTAAGCTGGTGTTGACGATTACAGTTTGCATGTACGCAGTATATCACGTGGGAGGCACTGCATCACTATTCACTGCAAAACGATTTCAAGTTCAAATATTTTTGGCACAGATGCGAAATGCGCAATAGTTGTGGGGGAGTTTGATGCATGTTTCAACTCCCTATATTACCGTAGTCTTTCTTAGAAAACCCACAGCTACGTTTTCTGTGCACTGCGTCGGATCACTTCTCAGAAGTTTCTTCATCAATCAATTATTTAAAAACCTTCTCCGTTTGGCTGGCAAGAAAAACCAAAACTATCAACAACTGACCACACTCCGTCCTTTCCAGAGTGATTGGTGGAAAAAGCAATATTCAACTCCACACAGATCAAAGTCTGGCCCTGCAGTCTCATTCCTTTTCCACAATTCTACATCGCTATGCGCCGCATCTTAAACTGATGGGCGACCTTAATAGCACCCTTGGCGTAGGCATAGACCTAGCCTATAGGCCTTTGCGTGCTCATTAACTCTTCTTATTAAGCAACTGTTGTTTCGAGATCAGACTCCTGCATCCGGGTCTTCGGTGCAATTAACCAGACGAAGATTTCAATTCTTGCATTCGTTTCTGAAGGACGAGAGCTGCTGTCGGAGGATGAAGATAATTCATGTAGGCTATACACCCAGATATATATATATATATATGCCATATAAAAATACCCATGTGTATGTATATATATATATATATATACATCCCATATATAGACTATCTATAGGCCTATACCCACGGCACTGTTTACTGGCTTAAGCGTTATTGTAAAATCCAAAGTGGCATGAACGGATAACAATAATATTATGAATGATGTCTTTGGGGGATAACCTTCTGCCTATATATACGGTTATACATGTATAGCATAATCAACACATCGGATGTCAGTCTAGTAGTATATATGTAGTAATCGTAAACTTCAATTTCATAAAGCGCTACTCTTAAGCCAGGGAACCAGCAGCCTATATATATATATGTATATATATATATATTCGCGAACGCTATACATGTCGTGTCAGAACATTTGACCATGCAGGGATTCGTGTATATATAGCCTATATGGTGCCGTTGTCGCGTGACGAAGTCTCCCCCTTAAAAGTCTCCCCGGAGACTGTATTTCGAAACAGATTCTTCCCGGCGGATCTGTTCCAGAATAAATTCGCTCCCGGAGATTATTTTTTGAAATAAAATCTCCGGGGGATAGAACACTTCCTCCGCTACTGAAATAAAGTCTCTCCCGGTTCAGTGTGAATTATTAATTTCATCATCGGAAAATACCCAATAACCTACAGAGTTTCAGCCAGGAGACTCTGTTTTCGGAAGACTTTATATCGGAGGGGAGATGGGAGAATTTTCGGCCTGTATCGTGACATCGGTCTTTATCCGTTTTGCTGTTCTCCTCGATCATATTTTGTGCCCTCATAAATTTCAGATATGATTCACCGATTCGCAGGTTTCATTTTTCATACTAAATCATCCGAGCATCGTGATAAGTGTCTGCAATAATGACGTCACTGTCCGGAAGTCCGGAACCATAGATAGAAATAAATCATAGAAATAAATTCGAGCGGAAGTGAGTATTATCCGCACCACAGACACAAGACTGCGTTGCCAAATTGAACAACATACCGGTGTAGTTCGAAGTATAATACAAAGAAATGTAACGATAAACGGCAGCTGTAAACTACTCTTTGTTTCTCGCTTACCCCGGGGCTGTTGGACCATCAAACTGTCCACGAATACCAACATGATTGATTCGGGTCTGCTGATCGAATTCTCAGCGGAATATCAAATTATCATTCATAAAAATAGGAACTTAGGTTATTGGGTATACGAGGCGTCGTCATCAGATCTGGCAGCACCGAGATTTGGCATTGCATGCTATTGCATCGGCATCTGTCACATGCTGCCCGAGGCCATCGGAGTTGGATGGATGTATGCGTAATATGAAATAGATTTTCCTCGGTTATTGAAAGAGACTAGAAAGAGAGGAGTGGAATTATATGGGAGTAAATGGCGCTTCAAGTTGACGACCAATCCACCGATTGCTAAACGGCTGAAGACAACAGATACACGATCGATCCCGATCTATCGTAACCTATATCCCAAGCTTTCCAAATATATCCCGAACTGCTCCAACCTATCCAGATTTATCCAGATCTGACCAATTCCACCTAATGCTATCCCGATATGTCCCGATCTTCCCAATCTATCCAAACCTACGCCAGGGCTGTTTTAAGGAATTTTTAGAACCGCACAATCCCTTCTTTTCCTTCCCATCATCCATGGTAAATTACTCACAATCGAATGACAATGACAATTTTTTGCTAGTTTTAACTGTACAGAAGTGCTTCTACAACTGCACACATTCATTTAGAACTGCACATTTTGTGTACAACTGCACGCTAAAAAGCCCTGACCTATACGCCACACTTTCCCGATATATCCCGAATTGTTCCAACCTATCCAAATGTATCCAGATCTAACTCATTCCATCTCACTCAATCCTGATATATCCCGTACTTCTCAATCTATCCCAACCTATCCGTATACCTTTCCCGATCTATTCCATTCTACCTCACGTTATTCCCATCCATCCCAACCTATCCCAGTATAATCTACGTGCACGCTATCCCAATCTGACCCAGTCTATCCCAACCTATCTCATTCTATCACATTCAATCCCACACTGTCCCTATTTTTCTTGATTTATCCCGATGTGTTCCAAGTTGTC
>OX457038.1:10350091-10472591 GCA_949752735.1 Lumbricus terrestris | reverse complement strand
GCGCTTCAAACTCGACGCCTTTCTGTGTGTTTCGTCGCATCTCTTGGATATCGTCTTCGTCGCTGTTCTTCGCACACGATCGGCTTTGTCCCTTGTCTTCGGACATAAGGTACGCTTTATTGGGGAATTAATACGATCGGTTATTAAGACATTTTGGGCTGAACTGAAATTGGCTGTGGGACTTGAGAGTCAATCGGGATTTAAGTTAGGCATACTCCGGTTGATAGGTGTTTGCATTGAATTGTTGCATTTGATTTTCATTGAATGTCTTTACAAAGGATAGGAACTGATAATTGAACTTACTGACTTTTATGTTTGATTGCTTTGAGCATAATTGATGTCAATTGAAGATTCAAGTGATTGTGAATAATAAGAAATATTAATTAAACTTCTGACTTTGATCATTGATGGCATTGAATGCAACTGACGTTGAATGAATACTTGATTGATTGTGAGCTCTAAAGATAGAAGTCATTTCTATAGCGCTATGGAGGAATCTAGGCCAGTCACCCCTGCTCAGCCTTCACGGCCCCCTTCTTCTATGGAGGTATTGCTCGAGGCAATACAGACTAATGCTAAGTCAACTCATGATGCTATGACTTCTATACAGTCGTCGTTGCAACTCAATGCCAGAGACACGCAAGAGGCGATTGCCACGGTGGAGCTTAATGTCCTGGCAGTGCAATCAAATGTAAGAGAGGAAATCTCTTCTGTAAAATCTTATGTCAGAGATACGCAGGATGCTATTTCCTCAGTGCAATCAAATGTTAGCGATGCTATTTCCTCAGTGCAATTAAATGTAAGAGAAGAGATCTCGGCGGTAAGAGATAATGTCAGGGAAGCGCTGACGGAAGTTGTATCACGCTTGGAAAGATTGGAGACATCGCCGGTACCCAAGCCTGCTGTGGATTTGAACCCTGGTTACCTCACCGCTATTACCACTGCGGACGCGCCATACCACTCGACCATCGGCCTGGAAGAAACTTTGGGTGCTAGGCCTAAAGATTTCACGCAACCTGGTATATTGCGAAGAAGTGATAGATTGGCTGGTAGGCCGCCAATTTCATATAGGGAGTACGGTAGTCGAAAAGACTGGCCGCCTTTCCTGGGTTGGGATTCGAACCCAGAAGTCACCTCCTCCTGTCCTCCCTCTATCTCTAGAGCTCGTCCACAGCAGCACGCGGTCCCATCGAGCGAGGATCCGGAAGTGGCGACTCCGGGGATGCCGATAGGGGCGGGCGTTACAATTGGTACCAGAAGTGGGGTCAAATTAGTTCTAGAGATTTTGGCGATGATAGGTTAGAAGAGGAAACTGACTATGCTAGAACAGGCGAAATGGCAATTTCTTTTGAAAGAAGGAAGGAAAGGGAATTTGCTGATATTGTGGATATAATGTCTGATGATGGTAGTGTAGACATTGAAATCAGCAAGATAATGGAATCTAGACCTAAAACTGTTAAAATAATTGATAACAGAATGCATGCAGCACGGCAACCGGAGTTTAGAAATTTGGAAATAAATAAACCGATCGCTAATAAATTGTCACGGGAGGGGGGTGATAAGGTCAATCCAGTTCCTTTTGCCTCTTCGTCGCCTTCCCACGGTGCATATTCTCGACTTGATCCGCAATGGAGGATGCAAGAACCGCCTGCGTTCGTCGATCAACAAAGAGCGGAAACGGCGCAGCACCGGATCGACAGCCGGCAACCAACGTCGGGAATGCCGACCTCAATGCCCGACGGTGCTTTCCACGGTCGTGCAACTTCGACCATGGTTGGTCGAGACTACGCTCGACCCGACCTTCCTCCTGGACCAGCGGCGATGGCAACGGTCGACTGGATGCAACCATACGCTCGTCCCGACCATTCAAACATGCCGTGGAGGTATGCTCCGACCTACGCTCCGAACGCTTTCTACGGTAGCAGCGACAACCGGGTTTGGGTCGACCCGCCTCGCTGTCTCGACCCGCTTCGACCAAGCGACGCCGTCTTTCCTCGGTGGCCAACGGTCGTGGAATCGGCGAGGATGAGTTCATGCCTGGGTGCGCAGAACTTCGGATTTAGCCGTGACGCCGAATTACCGCGATGTCAGACGGTAACGAAGTCGACACCTCTGGAGAAGAATGAAACGACGGGCGATGATAAAGCGACGTCTGCGGTTGGTGAAACGAGAGCACGGACGTCTACCAACGCTTCAGTCGGCCCTATTAAAGTTGTCCCGACGACCACCGTCGCAACGCAAACGACCGGCGACTGGGGGTTACCGTCGATCGGTTCAAAGGGAACAATCAAGGAAGCAGAACCGACCGCGTCGACGACAGCTAAAGAGGGCGAGGCCAAACAGTCGTCGCCTTCGTCTACCAAGCCAACACAATTCCTGAAACTCGGGTCTTTTAGCGGAAAGACGGACGTTGAAACATTCTTACGAAAATTCTCCGTGTGCGCCAGGAATAACAGATGGACGGACGAGGAGAGATTGAACCAATTAGTAGTCTCATTGGTTGAACCGGCGACTCATTTGCTGAGCGAGTCGAACGCAGATGGCCTGGACACTTGGACGGCTTTGGTCCAGCGACTTCGTGAACGATACGGCAACGCTGAACAACAAGCCCTGTTCCAAACGCAGCTAAGCACCAGGAAACAGAAAGTCGACGAGGATATGGGCGTCCTGGTGGACGACATCCGACGTCTCTCCACGCGCGCTTATCCGGGTTCCTCGACAGCTCACAGCGAAGCTATTGCTGTTCGGGCATTCTTGGATGCCCTGAGAGATAGAACGCTTGCTCTGAAAATCCGAGAGCGAGAACCGAAATCCCTCGACGAAGCCTACAAGGTAGCGATGCGATTGGACGGCTACCAGAAAGCGGAAGCCGGCGGCCATGAACAACAAGACCGACGACATGGACGAATCAACGCGATTACAGAGGAAGAAGATTCGAAAGTAAAGGATCTGGAACGGCAGATGGAGCGAATGAGGAGACAAGTGGAGCGACTAGAGAAGGAGCGACAATCCGTTTCGGCGCCACAATACAGAGACAACAATCGCGGGCCGTGGAGAGGTCAGAACGGGTCAACAAGAAATGAATGGTCGAATAACAATGGAAGTTATGGACGGGGAACTCCGCGATGTTTCCTGTGTCATCGGCTCGGTCATTTGAGCTCGGCGTGCAGACTTCGGCCATATGTGGAAACAGAAACGGAAGCAGGACCTTCCGCGCGCCGATGCTTCGAGTGTTCTGCGACGGACCACATAGCGCGCCTCTGCCCTCTTCGACAACAGCAGCAGGCTCCACCTAGCGACAACCTTGGACAACCTGTGGGCGATAACCACGACAACCCCAGCGTTGGTCGTGTGTTCGCTGTTCGGTCCGCTCCAGCGCCGAGCAGGGACCAGCGGAACGGGCAGAACCAGGAGCGTCGGTCGCGGAGGTCGCCATCATCGTCGAGGAGGCGAGACAGTGGTCGGAACTCACCAAGAGAGGAACGACGCTGTTTCTACTGTGACGACAGTTCGCACCTTTTGAGGAGCTGTCCGCTTCGCAATGGACCCCCTGAGGACCGGATCTGGAGGATGCTGGGAGAACCGACCGGACTTCGTCCGCCTGAAAACTTGACGTCGGCTGGGTAACTCTGTTAAATGACCGCATAATGGCGGCCATTATGAATGCAGGAGTATCTGTAACCATGTTTTATTTTGATTGTGATGAATACGTTTACTTTACATGTGGAAGGCTTTACATGTGTGTGTTATTGTGTAAATAACTGTTTTCTTGCATTATATATTGTGCATTCATATGTGTATTGCATAGTATTAATATTTGTATTGCCTTGCATTGTATTCCAGCGATGGACAATTTCAGTATTGCCTCTGCTGTAGACAGAAAACTGGACTGTCATTGCTCTTGCATTGCGCTATATAAATATTGACTTTTCCAATAGATATATAAGGTTGCCTATTTTAGTTAAGGCCATTGATGATGTGATTATGTGATATTATGACCTGCGGTGAAATAGTAGGCCTATATGTTTCTGAGTTAATGCTCGGAGGGGAAATTTGCATTAGGCCTATATTCCGCTTTATCTATAATCTGATTTATGAAAAATAATTTTAAGAGATTTGCACAGTTAACGTTTAATGTTCCTAATTTCTGTGTATAGAGTTGTTATATGCGTAACTATTGTCATCGCATATATATATAATTGTATGGATGCATAACTGATGATTTAAAGAGGCGCCGAATGAACGCTTTAAGGCCCATATTGCGCTTAACTGCAATCTGTCGGGATTAGGCCTATATATATATATATAGTTTGCCGTGATGAGCCCATATAATTCTGAGGATTTGAAGACAAATTTCGGCATTTTATATCAATTAGGATGATAGGCCTACTTGTTTTAATAGCCTAACGCTGAGGAATAAGCGATAATTTAGTTATGCTGTGTAATTTTTGCATTAGGCCTAGTTTTGCGGTTTTGCCTGATTCCCGCCTGCAATGGAATTATATGATTAAACGGTGAGGCCTAACATTAACTTGGTCTGGGCATAGAATAAATAGGAACGCGTGCCCGTGTAGGAATGGTGAATAATATTGGCCATTTTATTTTCTATTTGAGTTGCAATGGATATAAACGGCCATGTAGGATTTATGAATAATATTAGTTTAATACAGGCTTTATATGATTCACTGATTGACCTAATTTCGAAAGCGCTAATGACAGTGCTGTGCAAAGTCGGTGGGACTTTAAGTTAACCTACATGGGTGATTTTTAGGCACCTATTTCCCACGCTCTTATCTCGCGTACGGCCGGAGTGGGGAGAGCAACGGGGTGGTCTGTGTGACACATCATAGGCGGTGAACGATTGACCGTCGTGGATGGACCGACGGAAGGATAATGTTCAGCTGCGCAGTTATAAGTAACGTCGTTAAAATTATTATGGGACTATATAATCATGATTTGATAGTAGGCCTGGATTTGAAGGTTGATAGTTAATACAGGCGCCAGATATGTGGTAGGCCTAATTTCTATCCTACTTTTATGAGCGCTAATTAGGCCTAACTTTGTGCAGGTCAGCGCGACCTTAGTCGTACGATGCACTTTAACCTACATGTAAAAGGATCATGTTGGTTGCCTAATTCCCACGGGATTTTAAGAGACGCACGCTGTAGATGCATAGCGTGGGAGAATAGTGAGCGGCGATTAATTAGCAATCGTTGTTTCCCAGGCGCGTGGGTGGTCCCGTTAGTCTCCGCTGCATCACTGATAGAATGAAGGAAAGATAATAGGCCTTGATGCTATGCAATGATGCATAAGGATTTATAGTAGACTAAAGTGGCCTAATGTTGATTTGCGCTTTAGACTAAGATCTCATATTAAAATCATGATAATCCTTTTAGGCCTAGAATTTTTACGATTATACAATGTGACTGTTTTGTAACTTTAGCCTATGTTTAAATGGCCTATTTTAATTCTGTGCATAATCGGTTGCATTTTTAAGTAGGCCTACTGAAAGATGTTGGGAAGAGAGCGGCTTATTAAGCTGAAGTTAGGCTTGGTCTCTTACGGTAAGCTTTGATGGGGAGCCTACGGATAGTTATATGGAGCATTGGCCTTTGGAGACTTAAGCTGTGTGTGTGGTTTCAGGTAATTTGCTATGATAGCACCGTTGTTAATGGGATTAGAGACTTAGGTTTAACTGCTTAGATGAGTCTTTAAATGTAGACGTTTGCCTACAGTGAAATGCCTAAAGAAGTCTCGATAGTAAAGGCCATGGGTGGCCTATTAATCAGATGACCTGTTGTAAAGGTAACGGAAGTCTAGTGGTTTTTGTGGCTGTCCCGTGGGTTCTTAAGTCAATGCTTGCCGTGGAGGACTTTGTGCTTAACTAAACTCAAGGAGACCTATATATAGAATTGCTTTTGAGCTTTACTGAACTATTAGCGATGGAGCTATATAATTATAATAATAATAAATGTTTCTTTCGCTGGAACTAACATTTAACGCTAAAATGTGAACTTTCTGATGCTTACGTTGAGGACTGTTCATTGCATATATTTTTAATTCTTGCATTTGAATCATTGATGTAAAAATTGGAGTATGGCCTTACTAACATTTCAGGATCCATTTTTCCAATTAAAGGGATCCTGAAATCAGGGAGGGCCGAGAATAGTGTAGCGATTGTATAACTACGCTACGGGTCGCTAATATTATTTTATTTTTTTTTGATCGATTATGGGGTTTCAGGGATCTGATATATTTGTTTTATTTCTGTATTTTTGAGCTGCCTTGTGTGACCTATATTTTAATGTTGATTTGCGCTTGACACGGGTCACAGCGACCGCTGACGTAGGCAGCAGTCGTTGCTGTTCCATTAATTGGTATATGTTCACACGCTCTCAGCGATCGTCGGTCGCTGTCTTCAAAGGCCGTGCCGCTTGCAGTCGATGAGGGTAATTAAACTTTCGCACGCTCTCTGAGGTGGTCTGATGATCAGAGTGAGCGAGGAATACAGCCAGCCAGACAAGCACAGGCAGGGACACGGATTGAGAAGGAAACACCGTTGGCGTGTGGGTCTGTGTACGTGTGTTTTCTCAAGGTTGAACTGGTGCATTTGATGCCTACGTGATCAGCGGCAGATGGCGCCTTTCAGAAGGAGAGATAGAAGGAGAAAGATAGTGAGCTACAGACAGACGCAGAGATACACAGGAGAGGACGCACGTGGCAGCTGATTCTTGCCGCCTTGAAACAGCTGCGTTGCTGCTGGGTTTGCGCGCGCGGCTCGCTTGCTGGTCATGCGCAGAAAGGGGGACGCTCTCCTTGTCAGGCAGTAATAAAAGAGCAGCGCAACGCTGAGAGGCTCAGTTGCGCACAGGATCTCAGGGCGGTCGGATGTATAGTGAGTTGCGCACAGGATCTCAGGGCGGTCGGATGTATTGCGGCGGTTGGTAGTTTTAGGCTCGATCAAGTTGGTGAAGCATGGCCAGGATAAGCGCCTGCTTGCACTAGTTGCGCATACACGGATTCTGTCGGCGATTCATTCTCTCTCGACATGGAGTCGATTAAATAAAAGAGTTTGTTTGTTGCGAGAAATACATCAGCGTCGCTGCAAGTTTTGTCTTCGCTCTCGCTTCGGATATATTCCTGGATTACTAATTCAAGGCCTCTCTTCGCCCTGTCACACGGAGTGATTTATCGTGGGCTTCGAATCGTCAGCGTTCTGAAATTGTGTTGCGAAGCGGTTGTTCGTATGGTTGCCTAAGGGCGTCTTTCTCAAACGGCTTGGATAAATAGCCGAAATTGTTGTTCATTGCGAGAAATCAGCATCGGATTTAGCTGATCTTTTCGGGCGCTTCAAACTCGACGCCTTTCTGTGTGTTTCGTCGCATCTCTTGGATATCGTCTTCGTCGCTGTTCTTCGCACACGATCGGCTTTGTCCCTTGTCTTCGGACATAAGGTACGCTTTATTGGGGAATTAATACGATCGGTTATTAAGACATTTTGGGCTGAACTGAAATTGGCTGTGGGACTTGAGAGTCAATCGGGATTTAAGTTAGGCATACTCCGGTTGATAGGTGTTTGCATTGAATTGTTGCATTTGATTTTCATTGAATGTCTTTACAAAGGATAGGAACTGATAATTGAACTTACTGACTTTTATGTTTGATTGCTTTGAGCATAATTGATGTCAATTGAAGATTCAAGTGATTGTGAATAATAAGAAATATTAATTAAACTTCTGACTTTGATCATTGATGGCATTGAATGCAACTGACGTTGAATGAATACTTGATTGATTGTGAGCTCTAAAGATAGAAGTCATTTCTATAGCGCTATGGAGGAATCTAGGCCAGTCACCCCTGCTCAGCCTTCACGGCCCCCTTCTTCTATGGAGGTATTGCTCGAGGCAATACAGACTAATGCTAAGTCAACTCATGATGCTATGACTTCTATACAGTCGTCGTTGCAACTCAATGCCAGAGACACGCAAGAGGCGATTGCCACGGTGGAGCTTAATGTCCTGGCAGTGCAATCAAATGTAAGAGAGGAAATCTCTTCTGTAAAATCTTATGTCAGAGATACGCAGGATGCTATTTCCTCAGTGCAATCAAATGTTAGCGATGCTATTTCCTCAGTGCAATTAAATGTAAGAGAAGAGATCTCGGCGGTAAGAGATAATGTCAGGGAAGCGCTGACGGAAGTTGTATCACGCTTGGAAAGATTGGAGACATCGCCGGTACCCAAGCCTGCTGTGGATTTGAACCCTGGTTACCTCACCGCTATTACCACTGCGGACGCGCCATACCACTCGACCATCGGCCTGGAAGAAACTTTGGGTGCTAGGCCTAAAGATTTCACGCAACCTGGTATATTGCGAAGAAGTGATAGATTGGCTGGTAGGCCGCCAATTTCATATAGGGAGTACGGTAGTCGAAAAGACTGGCCGCCTTTCCTGGGTTGGGATTCGAACCCAGAAGTCACCTCCTCCTGTCCTCCCTCTATCTCTAGAGCTCGTCCACAGCAGCACGCGGTCCCATCGAGCGAGGATCCGGAAGTGGCGACTCCGGGGATGCCGATAGGGGCGGGCGTTACAGTACTCTGACGGTGCCAGTCCACAGACTGACTGAAGGAGGAGGGCAACGATATTGATCTCTGTTGTCACACATCGTCGCTACACGGAAACTAGTACTATTGACAGTATATATATATATATACACTTATACTTATACTTGTACTTATACTTATACTTATACTTATACTTGTACTTATACAGCCAAACATTCAGGGCCTTTTACTTTAATGGTGTCATGAACGGACGGGTATAGGCTATAAGAGACAGACCACGTACATAGACGATTTGAGTAATCGTAGTCGTAAACCCAGAATTCTATAGCGCCACTTTAAGTCTATTAAGCACCGAGACTAATTCAATCTCGAACGCTGCGTCACATCAGAAGGTGTCCATATATAGAGCGCGATGTCCAGTGATGGGTGGATTGCAAGAGGGACCAGGGAAGGCCTTTAAGGGGTGGTGATAGGGGGGGGGGATGTTGATATCGTGGAAAGAGACGAACCCGCACCGGGAAGGGCTAAGCACTTTAAACCTAAGTAAGTCGAGAGGAACAATAGTTATTGTCTGCGAGCAGCTGCGATCTTGATTGGTTCGTGACCTGAGTCCATTATAGACTGGTGTCGCACCGGATGTGGTCACTTGATATTAACACGTTCACCGCCTACACGCCATGTTAAATGACTGAATCCGGTACGAGATATCTCGTACTGGGCGGTGAACGTGTTAAGACACCTACTTTACATCGCATCAGTGTCTGGATATTTCTATAGCGCCATTTACACCACATACACCGGCGCTTGTAATACGTTTATATCCGTGTGTGTTAACATCGTGTAACAGCGCGTAGCTGGATAATACATGGCAACTCATATACTCTCTGTCTCTCTGTCTCTGTCTCTCTGTCTCTCTGTCTCTCTGTCTCTCTGTCTCTCTGTCTCTGTCTCTCTGTCTCTCTGTCTCTGTCTCTCTGTCTCTGTCTCTCTGTCTCTCTGTCTCTGTCTCTCTGTTTCTGTCTCTCTGAGACAGAGAGTCTCTGTCTCTCTGTCTCCTTGTCTCTATCTCTTTGTCTCTGTCTCTGTCTCTCTGTCTCTTTGTCTCTGTCTCTCTGTCTCTCTGTCTCTGTCTCTCTGTCTCTGTCTCTGTCTCTCTGTCTCTGTCTCTCCGTCTCTCTGTCTCTTTGTCTCATCATCATAAATCACATCAATTTACACCTTGTAAAAATAATCACTTAAATATCACAACGCATTATGGTAACGCCACGGTGCATTATCATGTTACATCACATCCCATCGCATAATTAGATGTCGTCTCTATATATAGGCATAATAATAGCATGGCATTAAATCACACAAGTGCTACCTTGATGCGCAAATGGCTTGCCACTTCATTGTATTAAATTGGTAACCATAGAGAGCGCGTGTTCCGCCCACCCACCTATCCACCCACCCACCTATCCATCTATCCACCCACCCGTTACCCCATGCACCCCACCCGTCCACTCATTCACACCCCACTTATATAGCAGACCCTTGGCCACCATAAAAGTATCAGCTGGCCCTCGACGCAAGAGGGGGTGCTTGATTCACCTTCATGGCTGGCGCCGCATGAGTACAATCGACGGAGCGGTAGATACATGTACATACGGGTAACTGTTGACGGTCGCCAAGGCAACGTTTGCAGTCATCGACCATGACAATATTATCAGATACTTGGGAGGACGGTTACGACGCCGTCGAAGTGTATAAACAGTGCATGTGTACTTTCGCTGTTTGACTGTCTATGTGTATGCCTGTGTGTTGCTGTATGTCCATCTGCGTCCTTCTGTCTCTTTGTGTACGTGTATTTTTGGTTGTCGTCGTCTGTCTCTCTGTGTGTGTCTTTTTATGTGTCCTTGCTATGTTTCTGCGTCTCTGTCTTTCTGTCTCTTTCTCTCTGTCTCTCTGTCTCTTTGTCTCTCTGTCATAGTGACAGAGAGACAAGGAGACAGAGAGACAGAGTAACCATAGAGAGCGCGTGTTCCGCCCACCCACCTATCCTCCTACCTCTCTGTTTCTGTTTCTCTGTCACTGCTCTCTGTTTCTGTATCTCTGTCTCTCTGTCTCTCTGTCTCGGTTTCTCTGTTTCTGTCTCTCCGTCTCTGTCTCTCTGTCGTTCTGTCTCTGTCTCTCTGTCTCTATGTATCTGTCTCTCTGTCTCTCTGTATCTGTCTCTATGTCTTTGTCTCTCTGTCTCTCTGTCTCTGTCATCATCATCATGTCTCTGTCTCACTGTCTCTGTCACTCTGTCTCTCTGTTTCTGTCTCTCTGTCGTTCTGTCTCTGTCTCTCTGTCTCTATGTATCTGTCTCTCTGTCTCTCTGTATCTGTCTCTATGTCTTTGTCTCTCTGTCTCTCTGTCTCTGTCATCATCATCATGTCTCTGTCTCACTGTCTCTGTCACACTGTCTCTCTGTTTCTGTCTCTCTGTTTCTGTCTCTCTGTCTGTCTCTCTGTATCTCTATATTTCTTCCTGCGTATTCGCTGTCTGTCTCTTTGTATCTTTCGTTGTATCTTTCTGTGTTTCCCACTTTCACTATGGCTCGCCAGATGTCAGTGTGCTTATATCGGCATGTGTCTCTTTAATTGCTTCCTAACATTCTGTCCCTCTCGTAATGCTGCTCCATTCTTCCAATGTATCGTTCTTTGTATCTGTCTGTCTGTCTGGTCGTTTAACCTATGTGCCTATCCATAATTAAATGGGTGAAAGGAAAATCCGCAGATTCTGCAATTCAGCAAATGGTTATTAATTTCTTTTAGTGAATTACTCCTTCCAGATAAATCGTCTGTAACAAAGTTAGAGAAAATGAAATGCGCATCAAATAGGGATATCTAAATATGTAATATGTGTATGTATATATACATAATACATGCTATAAACATTTTCTATGCTATGCGAAGTGAGTGTACGTGCGCGTAGGATGAAGTTAGTATAATAATAATACGAGAACAATTATTGTAGAAAAATAATTAAGGATCAGACATTGATTTATGAGCACATTGCTTATGGCGTCTTAAAAAGACTAGGGTGGTGGACCGTGGAGGTTGAACAACAACAACAACAACAACAACAACAACAACAACAACAACAACAACAACAACAACAACAACAACAACAACAACAACAACAACCTAAATCCTGGCAATTCTCACCCTGGATGAGGCACGAGATATTCGCTCGTTATTTACATGTACCAACTTAGTTAGCAGTCCGTTGCAACCAACAGACTATGCCGCTCTCGCTTACCGGTGTAGCAATAGGCCGACTAATCGTCTCGCTAAATGATGCCACAGTGACGTACAGCCACGCTGGCGCATGTTTCCTAATAATAAAAAATATTGATTATCTGGCAATATCGAGTTTATTTGGTGACAATTATTTGAGATGAAACTTAATAAAAAGCGATTTTAAAAACTTTTTCTTACGTTATGTTTTTGGATCGTCAAAAGCAGTGGGTGAACTCACTAGAAGTAACATCGCTTTTGTTCTGTTTGACTTTTTTGTGAAATTTGGCCGTTTTGCGTAAATAGGAATAATCGCTTGTGAAACGTGATTTAAAAAATTATTGCTTTTTGCAAAAATATTGGCAAAAGTGTTATGGAGTTGATTTTTCGACCCACCCTGTAGGCCTACATACAAAGAAGTGTTTTCGTGAGTGTCGCTACCACTTTTTTAAAGTGGTTGTGATCGGCCGGATGCCACCGTCAAAGTAACAAAGTAACGCCTATTGTCTACAACTCTACATGCACCAACAGTCCCCAACGAAAACAGTATTCCAGTTTTCAACAGCCCCTCATGTATTACAGATGTAGACAGGGACCGCAGGTTGCTACCGTGTCAAGTACCCTGCCCTCGACAATCCCCTCTTTTGAAGGATCAAACCGGTAGCCCCGTGGTTTACACGCAGCTCTCGACACCTCTCTTTTAAGTCTTGTACTAGAACACAGACGGTTTATGTATACGGAGCTCTCAGCTTCGACGTTGTTCAAAGCCTCGACGCTTTGTTCCACGCCCGACGCAACAGTCGCCATTGACGAGTCAAGATAAATCTCACAGAAGCCGCAGAGCGCATGCAGCATTGCAGACGCTAAATAGCAGGTATACGGATGACCTACGAGAGAAGTCTAGGCGTGAAGTTGTGATTTTTTTATTGCGCCTCTTTATACGCAGCGCATGCCCACTGAAGAGCGACAACAACAGCCCCGCAGCAACTTTTCTCAGACTGTATAAGAAATCGTCGAACGGAAAGTTAACCTGCATGCAGCCAGGAGGCAACGTGGCATAATATGTTGTTAACCTAAACTGGATTGGAATGCATTTGCCGGTCTGAGTCGCGTGCAGGTTGTACTAAAGCGGATCGTAACGTGAGGCAGCTGATACACTTTCGCGTAAGTACTTTACGTGACTGTTGTGTACGTTTGATAGCGATTAATTTACTAGCGTAGAAGATTAATGCGCGTTTAACGATGGGAAAAGAAGAGAAACGCAGTGGAGGTTTTTGTTCCATGTCTGTAATGTACAAGACCGACCAAGTTTTTACATAGCACCGCCATACATATATATTTTATATATAGGTTACTAGCTGGGGTGCCCGGCGTTGACCGGGAAATTTAGGATTCGACCCGCTCCCGGCCACGACCCCACCACACCACACCCACCCACTACACCCGCCACACTCCGACCTCCACCGGTACGCCACCCGTGAAATTAGATTTTTCCGGAAAATTTTCTTCCCACCCCACCCCCTACCCCTGCCCCACCCGGCCCTGCGGGCCGAGGTGTGTGTTGGGTGGAGGCGAGGTGGCCCGTGTAAAAATCTGTCTAGCTGTAATTTTCAGATGAATAAGCGTTAAAATATGCAGGGCAACGTGCGGTCACGCTGGTACCCTGTTTCGTTATAAATAATCTGATCATCGTCGTCGTCGTCGGTGCCTTATTCTACCTTCCGAACATTGGCGTCATCATGGACAATCTTTCTCCAGAGATCTTTCTGCTGTGTTGCGCGCACCACCCGATCCATCGACAGTCCCGTCCATTCCATCACGTCATCCATCCACATTCTTCTTGGTCTTCCTCTTCCTCTTGATCCTTCCGTCTCCCCGGTATCTGATCATACCAAGCATTTATTTTATTGATGAAAAATATGTTTGAGGTTTCTCTTTGTATATACTCCTTGGCCGAAGGCATTTATCTTTTCACAGGGCTGTACGACAGCGTACGATTTTCATGCTAAGCTTGGCGAAAAATGACGTCAAAACAGACAGACAAACGGATAGATAGACACACATGCAGTGCGATAGACGATTGTGTTACTGCGAATTTAGTGCAGCGTCACCAATTGAGTATCACGCGAGAAGAGAAACCACAGCAGTAGGTAACAATGACTGAATGCGTGGGTAAGACAGACAGACAGACAGACAGACAGACAGACAGACAGACAGACAGACAGACAGACAGACAGACAAGCAAGACAGACAAGCAGGACAGAGTGAGACAGAATGATAGAGAAACATACATACAGGCTGATAGGCATGCAAATAGGCATGTTCTATGTATACGAAAGAGTCGGAAAAAAAGATTAAAAAACCGACTCGGAGATATTTTTTATTAGCCGTTTATAAACGGATCATCAACAGAAAAAAGTGACAGAATGACAGCAGTCGGTACAAAGTCAAAAATCTACGAGTGATTTATACGAACGTCAAATGATTAACGCAGGAGGGTCATATGAACCCGCTGCAGTGTTAGTATAGCCTACTTGGAATGACACTTTTCGTCTTGATAGCATTCGCCAATATAGCAACAGTGCAAAACAGTGCAAAACAGTGCAAAACAGTGCAAAACAGTGCAAAACAGTGCAAAACAGTGCAAAACAGTGCAAACCGCAGGGCGTTTTTACAGAAATTTTTAGAACTGCACAACTCGGAAGTGTTTTTAATGCGGTTTTGTTTGGCGAAAATTTCTAGTCGCGTCTGAAAGTTTTCCCAAGAAATATCGCAGGTCGGCGACAAAAAAACTGATGACTTTTTTTAGTCATCAACTTTAAAATTGTTTTATTTCGCCTTCCTGCTTATTTTTTACTGCACATGTCCTTCTTCTTTCGTGGTAAACCGGTCCGCAATTACCTTTTTCTAATGATTTCCACCGCACATAACTACTTTTACAACTGCACAAATTCATTAGCAACAGGACATTTTGCACGTTAAAAAACCCTGTAAAACAATGCGCAAGCGTTGCACTGTGCAGTCAGTGCCAGTCACTGCAGGGCAGTGCAGTGCCGTGGGCTATTAATTCACCAGCCAATCGAGCACCAAAAATCAAGTCGCAATTAAGTCAATATCCGGGGCCGAATGCACGACGCTAGCGCAAGTCTTAGCCGCCGATTAAATCTGGCTATAGGCTACATGTAGTTGGCGCGTAAGCTAAGATATTGTCGTGCATGCAGGCGGCCCTTGTTGATCAGTTCTATGCGACTGAGAGGAAGCCTCCATTTTCATAAAAATCCTTAAAAAATCCTGTTTGCGACTCAACTGGCTACTGCATCCAAATGGGTATAGGCTACTGTAGAACTGCACAACTATTCTGATTGATGATGGTCTCTTTGTTTTCCTCTGGGTATGCAACTATGCCTGCATTTGAGATGCTTTCATGCGCTGTCACTGTAACCGTCACTGTAACCGTCACTTCATATAGCATCATATATCAGAGAAAACATGTTGCGTGAACGATGAGGAAAAATAGTGAGGCGGACAGTAAGTGTCTAGTCGGTCAAAGGACTTGACGGGTTGACCATTTGGCCATTTTCTCACCCCCACCCATGGGCGCCCGCACATAGGGGCAAGGGGGGGCACTTGCCCCCCCCCTGGAAAATTGAAACCTATGTTTTTTTAACTACTACTTTTGGGTTTTCAACTAATTTCTTTGCATTAATGCACCATTGATACGAATGATACAGACAATGAAAGTCAGAACTCCACATTTAGAGATCTCTGTATAGAAATAAACATGCTTTTATAACTTTCTGCCTTGCATGTTCAAGCTCTTTCTAAAAACTCTTACAATGACCATTGGCTTTCAACCTTCCTGTGGGTACCCATGCAAACAGCAGGCCTGTCGATTACGGCCTACTTAAGTGGAATCCAGCTGTAATGCAATTATTTACAACTGCAAAAAATTAAATACTAACGCAAAAATATGAAAATTTCTCAAAGTACACTGAAATTTCAGCAGGGAGATCTGCTTATTCACCAGCATTGTAATTATATAAACCATGCCCGCTATAAGCCAGGCTCCATTTTGTCCATTTACCAAGCTGCCAGTAGGCCTACAGAATCCAGGGAGGTCAAACTGTAGATAAACTTGGCTCTGGTTATCCCACCTCAGTATCTAAACCCAAAACTGACAAAGAGATATGTTAAAAAGAATTGATACCAACACTCATCTGATCCTCAGATCCTCCACCTTCCTAAACGACACCCGCATTAACAGTTACTCCGGCCCTCTGGCTACCAGACTCGGACCTCTTTCTGACTACTCTTGTGAATAGGCTTCTGACTCGATGCAGAACATGTGAAACTGCTGGTACCCTGCGATTGACTTTCGAGTGGCGCTTTGGAAGCAGCTAAAGGAGCAATTGCCCCTTGCAAACGGACACCTTTTTCGTTCATTTAGTCATTCGTTCATTCTATGGAATTATATAGCGCACCTTTAGGAAACTACTTTTTAACATAGATCTGCTATTTGATTTGTAACAAATTTCTAAGGAAACTATTCATATTAAAAATTATGCAAAAAATGAAACTGAGAAATTTGCATAAGAAACCTCTTTGAAAAATACCCGTATTCCTAATTTCCATGCAGCATTGCATTTTCAAGCTCTTGCTACTACAAAATTTAATCGTGACTATCGTAAAAATTTTGCCCCCCCCCTGCGAAAATTTCTGCGGGCGCCCATGCCCCCACCTCACCCAACACCCACCCACCCATGCCTCGCAGGCAACGAATGGCAACTCTTGGTTCACCTATACCCGTCATTTGCAATCGTCCAATTATTCGTGGCATACGCATCCCACGTTGGACTCTCTATATAAATTACACTTCAAAATACGAGCGACGGGCAACGAGTGAATCCCATGGGAGGGTGGGTGGATGCTTTCACACCCCAACTCCTACACTGACCTCTGTCCGTGGCCTCTATTACTCGCTGTGGATCTCAGTGCTCGACAGGGATTTGCCCGCTCGTCAAAGTCCACACTAATGGTGAGGAAAGACATCGTAATATTATCTGCTGCTGCAGCCGCTGTTGAAGATAGATGGGGGGATGCTTATGAGAAGGATTACTCAAAGGCAGATTCATCACGGTGGTCCACAATTTCTAGGCAGCAGCCATGGAGTTCGCCCTGCAGACTGGTTAGGGCGAGAATTGAGTCGACCCTGAGACTGGTTAGTGCGAGAAATGAGATGATCCTGAAGCTGGTTACAGCGAGGATTGAGTCATGATTATTGTTGTTGTTGTTATCATTATTGTCGTTGCTGTTGCTATAGTCATTTCTTAATGATGTTATTTTGTTGTTGTTGTTGATGATGCTGTAATTGTCATTGTAATTGTCATATATACAGAGAGAGGTCTAAAGGCAAATTTAGACATCTCTCTCTATATGTATGCATAGTATAATTATATATAAATCATATATATATATTATGGTGAGTGAATTTCGAAATCTACGTATACGGTTAAGTGTCTCATGATGTTATGATGGGTTAAGTGGGCGGTTGCTTTCATGCTTCCGCCCTTGCAAAGGTCTGGAAGTCCGAGTCTGCAGTCCAGATCTGAGATACGAAGAGCGGAAAGGATCGACTGAGCGGCTTCAAGTCTGTGGGTCTGGTGTAGATGCTGCCTCTGCTACAGATGTCTGTAAATTTCTAAATGCGAGTAGCAGCAACAACTGTCGAAGTATACTGACAAGTCCTAATGCTGTATACATGAACACTGCAGATGTGCATGACTATATCATCTAATACCTTGGAATCAGCTGATGGATATACTAGAGCCCGCTGTCTCAGGCGTCTCTTTTATGCAGTCGACGCATACTGTATATACATATATATATATAATACATATAAATATACATACATAGATAGAAATAAAGCATCTGCGCTTAACATGTCATAACATGAAACTCTTAGCCGTGTCTATTTCGGAATTCACTACCAATAATATATATATATATATATATATAATTATAAAGTATGCGAGTAATCCAGTGGTTTTCAACCTTTTTCTAGTGACGGAACCTTTTTCAAGCACTCATTGGCTTGCGGAACCCTCCGCATTTCACCTGTTCAGTGCTCCAAGATAAGCTTATGCATGCAGTTGTCACTTATAATTAAATAATAATAATAATAATAATAATAATAATAATAATAATAATAATAATAATAATAATAATATTCAGTTTTAAACAGTTCAAGACTTTTAATGTGCGTTATTTGCACTTCTGGTGCATGCAGTATAATAGTATATAATAGTACATAATGTACATTACAATTGCATGCCTTAGAATTCTACGGAGTCAAGGAATACGTTCAGTGAACAAAGCACTATCAGAGAATAGCTGCATTTTTGCTGTAGACCCTATTTCGCCAACTATCAAACGGATAAAATATTGAAAATGGAAATTCGATGCATTCTAGATCGGTGCTCGACCAGTTTTTGTTATGTTATGAAGCATCCTTCTTCAAAGTTATTGCGAAATTTGTGCCTGGTTATTTATAGCGAGGCAGAGGCCCTCAACCTACATGGGAGTTTCAGCTTCGTTTGAAGGCAAGTCCCAAGTCCAACGCTGGTTACATCTTTCGTCTCGTCTGAAATAGTGTCTCTGTCACTCAATAATCGACCATCTGATTCTTGTTTCACACATCTTGTGTGATGTTCGAATAGCGAATAGTGCATGAGCCTATCGGTTAAAAATTCGCGAGGCAGGTTTAGGCTTTACAATTGCAAAACTTGTTAAATCCGATAGGCCTGCCTCTGAATCAAAAATTCACCACTGTTTCTTCAATGTTAACTGATCCAAAGAAGAATTAACCTAAACCTGCAGTCGTTGGTCTAATGTAGTGCTCAACAGATTCTAATGGGAAGAAATTGTTAATAGAGTTTCCATCTGAATAGTTCAAAAAGTCAATTATAACAAATTGTGTCTTAACGACATAGTTGAAGGCGCAGGGCATGCATATAGGCTTAGGCATAATACTATTATCTATATTAGCCTATAGATTCCCGTTTGATATAGCCTACGATTCTTTTAAATGGCAAGACTAACGCGCAGATTCATTCATGGGGTCATCATATTTGTTGTAAAACAACAGAAACAGTAATGCATTCGCGTAATAAAGTTATTTAAGTAAGAATGTCTCAAAGCTGTGAAATAATTCGACTGACTGTTAAGGATTTTGTGATTTCAGTTGATGTTATAAAATTTTATATCAAACTGCCGCGGAACCCTTGGCCGACGCCCGCGGAACCCTGGGGTTCCGCGGAACCCCGGTTGAAAATCACTGGAGTAATCGAAATCGACATAGTCATATACAAATACAGGGTGGGCAAAAAACCCTAGGTTTTATGCCAATATCTTGACCAGAAGTAAGAATTTCCAAATGAAATTTTACAGACTTATAGACAATTCATATTATTTTACACATCATGGCCAGATTTCATCAAAATATTTCAAACAGAACAAAAGTTATATCACTTTTAGTGAGGTCACCCACCGTTTTTTGACGATTCAAAAACGCGACGCAACAAAAAGTAGCAACAAAACCCAATTTAATTATTCTGGTCAATATCTTGGCCAGAAGTAAGAATATCGTAATGAAATTTTAAAGGCTTAAAGACAATTCATATCTGCATATGACGGCCAGATTTCATCAAAATATTTCAAGCAGAACAAAAGTTATATCACTTTTAGTGAGGCCACCCACCTTTTTTGACGATTCAAAAACGTAACGCAACAAAAAGCAACAAAAACATGCTTTTATTAAGTCTCATCTCAAATAATTGTTATCAAAATTAATAGCCTTGATATTGTCAGATGATCATTATTATTACTATTTAAACAGAAACAGGGTACCAGTGTAACTGCACGTCACCATGAAGTCACGTAGCAAGATGACAATCAAGTTGGCAAATAAGGAATCTGTTAGATTATTAATTTTGTTATTGAAGCAATGCAATTCAAATTGCTTTTAAAAAATGAAAATGGCCAAGGTGTCAATGACAGACAAAATTTGTATTCAGACAAATCCTCTTGAGCAAGATCCTATGGATACATTGAGCAACTTTTTTCTGATAAACAGTGAGAGCGCAAACATTAAGAGTTGAGCTGAGAGTTAAGAGATTTGCCGTGAATGAAAGGAGATCGGCTCGATTGTTCTGGTTTCATTGAAAAAGCCAATGGCCCAAATCTCCGGATTTGAACCCGATGGATTGATAATCGATTGCGAAGAGCTATGCTGAAGAAATATCACAATCTGCAACCAAAACCAAGAGCGGTAAGAGAATTGATGGACGCATTGGAGTTAACATGGGAGGATTTGCCTTTGGAACGCATCAACAGGGCCATCAAAAACTTTGCAAAGACTGCCAAAGAGACTCAAAAGAAGTTTTGCAGCTGGTGGTGGGCATATTGAACACAAGTTGTGAATCACTATCAAGTTAATTTCCAAACAGTCATTTGAGATATGACTTGATAAAATCACGCTTTTGTTACTTTTTGTTGCGTTACGTTTTTGAATCGTCAAAAAACGGTGGGTGGCCTCACTAAAAGTGGTATAACTTTTGTTCTGTTTGAAATATCTTGATGAAATCAGGCCATGGTGTGTATTTACATGTACGACATGTATGAATTGTCTGTAAGCCTGTAAAATTTCATTTCGAAATTCTTACTTCTGGCCCAGATATTGGCAAAAACTTTATGGGGTCTTTTTTGGCCCACCCTGTACATGCAGGCCCAGTGGCATAGACAAGGGGGTTTCGGGGTTAAGCCCCCCCCCCATTGGCCTAGGGAAAAAGTTCTTTAAAGGTTATTTATCCACTTAAATAAGAAAAACAAAACAATTGCTTGTAGTAACAATTGTTTTTCTTACTTTGTTCCCTTTGTTACTTTATTCCCATTTTATTTACTGTAATACTGTTGGGTTTGTGTCAGAAAGGGCATCCGGCCACGCCATAAAACCCCCCCAAAACCCATCATAAATTCCTGGCTACGCCACTGTGCAGACCCAGTGGCGTAACAACTGAGCCGGGGGCCCGTGGACATTCTCAGCTTGGGGGCCCCCTATACATTAACGAGACTAAACAGTGAAAACAATGAGATGGCTATTTTAAAACAAGAGCGCCTATTATATCTGAAGTTATTTTGGTAGCGCAGTAGTATAGGTCTACTGGTGAGTTTCATAAAGTTTCGCTTTATGAATGTCAGTATATGAAACGCTGTCATCAATAATCCATTGTTAAGACACATTAATGGTTCAATGCAAAACAAGAAAACGGTTCCACGACAACTGGTCTACAGACAACTCGTCTAACGACAACAGTTACTGGTTTACAGACAGCTGGTCTAGTCCTACAGACAACTCGTACTATTGATGAAATAGAAACTGGATTTATGAAAAAACGTTAAATGGTTTTCTAGCTTAAATGGAAGCTGGATTGATGATTTTCACTCATGTATTTCAGCGTGTATCCAGCTTCTATTTCAGATCTAAAAATACCTTCATCTCCAGCTTCCATTTCTCGTTCGTTAGGCTATTTTTGTCAATTCAACTTTGATTTCAGATATAAAAATACCTTCATCCAGGTTCCATCGTTTTTCATCAATCCAGCTTCTATTTTAGGCCTATAGATCTAAAATTTATACCTTCATCCAGCTTCTATTTCTCATGCGTTATTTTCGTCAATCTGGCTTATATTTTACCTGTAAAAGAACCTTCATCTAGCTTCCATTTCTCTTGCGTTTTTATTATCAATCCAGCCTCCATTTCAGCTGTAGGCTACAAAACTTTCATCCAGCTTCCATTTCTCAAGCGCTGAACCAGTTGTCTGTAGCCTAGACCAGTTGTTAGACCAGTTGTCTGTAGACCAGTTGTCGTTAGACGAGTTGTCTGTAGACCAGTCTGTTGTTGTGACACCCAAAGGTCCATATATATGTACACACACGTACATGTATGTGCCTGTAACGTATACGTATACTCACGGTGGCCTGTTACAGTAGTTCTTCGTAGAATTACTTCGTGTATTCTAACCTTACTGTTCGCAAACACAGCAGCCTCAATTTTTCGATTTTTCTCTGCTCGTTTCTGATTGCCAGAACTGTACGTGCGTTTCATATGGCATTCATCTTATATGATGATTATTTTTGTTTAGGTACCGCAACAGTGATAATTCAGATAAAAGCAAATGAATGAATGCAGTAGCCTAACTGTTACTATGAGCGAGAAGGAATTAACACTGGAATGTGCAGTGTGTAGGAACCTATCAGTCACTTCAACACTTGGCTTGTATTGACACACTGACAGAGACAGAGACAAAGACAGGTACACACAATGCACACACACACAGAGTGACAGAGAGAGCGAGAGGCAGATAGACAGACAGAGACAGACAGACCACTCTCTCTCTGTTTGACAGACAGAGAGACAGACAGATAGACACACACACACACACACACACACACACACACACACACACAGCTAGAATTAGAGTGAGCGGAAAAGAAAGCAGATACTATTTCAAGCATCATTCCTTAACGCTGTGTTGGGCACTCGGATGAACTTCGACCTCCCTGAATGAACGTATACCCCAACCGTAGAGCCCGCCCCTAACATGCAACTAAGTGTTGATGTCTACTACGGGTCAAATGCTCTCACATCCGATGACCCATACTTACAGTTCCGACGGACACGGCACATGCGTAGCATTTATCATAATTATACATGTACGTCGGTCGTATCCAGGCTAGGCCTAGACTCTACAATCTGAAACTAACTATAAAACGGAAAAAACTCAGAAAAAGTACATGACACCTTTTTTTACTTAATAAGCTTGGGGGCCCTTTGGATCTCGGGGGCCCGTGGATTTTGTCCACGTTCGTTATATGGTTGTTACGCCACTGTGCAGACCTAGGCCTGTTACAGTAGTCTTATACGACTCATATATGCACACGTGTGCATGCTTCTGCATGGAAGTTATATATATATATATGTGTATAATTGTATATATATATATATATATATATATATATATATATATATATATATAGCATATACATCTGCGTGTAAGTCTGCGGTGTCAAAAATAAATATTTATCTTGTAACGATGCGCGTGATACAATTTCAATCACGTGTAATGTGTGTGGTCGAATGGTTTTACAATCGTCTGCTTATGTGATAATTATTCGTTCATTGTATGTCTAGATAAAAAGGAAGTACATTGAAAAGGATTGCTGATGAAAGCACACCACGCCAGAATCCCTTGGTTCAGCCTTGGGTGGCCAGGCGTGCTGGAATCTTTGCGAAATGTTGGTTGGAGTTTATCGGAGCTAATAATAAGAATTAGTGTTTCGGGATTTATTTGAGCCGCGCAATTTATATGTTGGCGTTCTTCAGCTATAACTGACTGAAGAATCCGTTTTAAGCTTGATTCTCTCTGTCTCTATCTCTGTCTGTCTGACTGTATCTGTCTGTCTGTCTCTGTCTATCTGTCTTTGTCTCTTTCTCTGTCTGTTTCTCTCTCTGTATTTCTCTGTCTGTATTTGTCTCTGACGGTCTGCCTCTGTCTCTATATATGTCTCTGTCTCTGTTCCTGTCTGTCTGTCTGACTGTCTCTGTCTGTCTATCTGTCTCTGTCTGCCTCTGTTTCTGTCTCTCTTTCGACTGGTCGTATTTTCGCCAATCCTTAAGATTATCCTTTCATCATCGGTGCTCACTCGATCTCCCTCTCGTTCTCTGCATTGTCAATCATATTTTTCTGCCTTCACACCAATCATTCCCCGTCTATTTCTGTCTCTCTCTACATGCATCTTTTGTTTTTCTTTCTCGCCTTCATTCTTCCCTTCCAAACAATTAGTTTTCCATCTGTCCACATTCCATGCACCGTCTCTGCTTCTCTGCTTCTCCCGGTGGTTCTCCTTTTATCTATATATCTCCCTTCTGTCTCGAAACAAGGTCTATGTCTCGGTCTCGATCTTGGTCTCATTCTTAGACTCGTGGTCATTTATGAGCCTTGGAAACTGTCTTGAAACTAAAGTCTTGTTCTCTTGAAGAAACGGGTACCATAATGCAATGCATGGTTTCGCGAAAACTGTCGTTGGCTCTTGCGCCATAGATTACCCCGTGCCGGTCTGATGACCCACGGAAGTTTGGAAAAGCGGTCTTTCTGGCTATAGCGTGCTATACGCTAAATGAATGTACGGCTGAACCTTTCTACATGTAAAAGTTATCGGTTGACTTTCGATAAATAATCGGTCTTGAACTGTCTTGGACTTTGTGTCTTGGTCTCGGTCTCGGGTTGGTCTAACCTTGGTCTCGAAGTGTGGGTCTTGCATGCAAGTCTGGGTTTATAGACCAGTTCAGTCGCCGGTGTGGCATGAAATTATGTCCGGCATGAAATATTGTCCGGCTCCGCCCACTTCCGTTGTCAAGACAGTATTTCATGCGGCCTATGTATGAGATATTGTCCGGCATGAAATCGTGTCCGACTCCGCCGTTACATGTATGCCATTGCTCACTAGCCTAAATAGCCTACAAAGCACCATTCATACAAGTGGACGTTGGCGCCAAGATAAACCTTGCAGCGCACGTGTAGGGAAAGCCGTTGCTAAATAGGCTACCGAGGTTCCATTGTTTGAAGCCAATGAATTTGAAACCTGGGCTGCGTTGCTACCTCCTCTCCCCACGCCTCCCCTCTTGTTTCCCTATTGAATTCAGGCAGCGCCCGACCCTTCCACCCCTCCCACCCAAACTTTGGCTAACAGGCCCAGTTTCTTTAAGACTGTTCTTCACCGATGACAAACTTGCACCTGGCCATCAACAATACGTGGGCTCACTGGAATTGTTCGACAGTCGCTGAGATCGTGGCAAAGTCATGGAATGTCAGTTAGCCGATGCCCGCGTATATAGGACAAATTACACCAGTGGGCCACCATCGGGACGACGAGGCAGGCTGTCTGGGCTACGACTACGCTAATAATTTAATTTGCCCTATTTGTCGTAATTATAGCTCCCAATTTTTATGGGACGTTGGAATTATTATTTTATGTATTTTAGGTCTTTACCGGAAACGATGTGGTTACTGTCGCTGGAATTGTTATCTTTGGTATTTTATGTCTTTCCCGGACAAGATTTCATGATGCTTTAGCTTGACAGTTGCTATCTGATGTCATCGGTCACATGAACCAATGACAACGCTTTCCGGACATAATTTCATGCCGGACAAGATTTCATGCCACACCGGCGCTGAATCAAACCAAGTCCACGATATACATTGTCTAGTCACATTAGTTAGGTTGTTTAACCCGTTCCAATGTCAGGTAAAGACGTTATAAGGCTGGCGTTATATAAGTGTTCAGATGAGCGCAAAAGTATCTGGACGTCTGGCAATATACTTACAAGGCTGTATAATGTATATTAGGGTGGTCCAAAAAATTAAAAGTTGAAAATTTATATCTCCTCGGATATTTTCCCATGCGTCTCATAGAGATGAGTCTAAAAATAAAATTTTAGGATTCTATATTAAGGTTAAGCCTTGCCACCAGCAAGATGAAGTTAAACAATAACCGTTGTTTTTGGATTGAAAATACAAATTGCAGGTATATAAGTATACATGAAAAATTAGTATGTGTTTATCATTTATTGGTCAGAACATGACCCTAATATCAACAGACAAATGTAGGCCTAACACTCTCCACAAACTGCTACTGCAATTCCACTCCCTCTCCCACAGACTAACAGATTTTACAGTGCTACACGTGTACTGTTTCAAGAGTTTCCTCAGTGCTTGAAATCTCGGAATCTGTGTCGATGAGCTTCAACGCCTGTAAAGTATCGCTGATATTCATCCTTTATGATTGTATTTGCATGGTCTGACTCCATGCAGTTATTTTTCCACAATTCTCATACTGCACCCAGTGCATCTAATATTTCTCATAATAAATATCGTCAGGCACATACAAAGCTCGTATAAGAAGTTATAATCAGCATAAAATAATTAATTTTTTCATCCATTTCCCATCATGGTTGCCAAATTGCCGATTTTTAAGAAAATTTGCATGTCTTTTCATATTGTAAAGTTTTTATGCCGGTGGCAAGGCTTAGCCTTTTTCAATTGGTCTGAAATTGATACAGTTGAACAAAATGATAAATGGAATGGGAAAATTGCCATGGGGCGCAGTATTTTGAGCAACTTTTTGAAAATCCATTATAATCTGGAGCACATTAGTATATCCTTCTCGTGCGTTCTATAATATATAGGCGCATAAGCATGTTTTAAAAATCTCTTTAGCAATTTTTGTTATACCTTTTTAAACAATGTTGCCGACGGCGTTGTCTAGCTATTATGCAAGTTCTCGTGTTTCACTGGCGAATAGAATACGAATAGGACAAACGTTGTGGAAGTGTTCGCCTTGCTGAATGAGGACAATCTTCTGCCCCCGCCCCTCGCCCCCCCCCCCCCATCCCCCGTTGAGGTCATGTCCCCATGACGACGGTGATGTTCTACACGCAGTAGAATAACAGGGTCGTATACGCTCATATACTTTTTTCTCCACGAAGTCTACAGAAGGCAAACTGAGTTCAAAGGAGATCGGCGCATTGGTGACGGATTTTGCATCGAGAGGTGACAGAGATGAACGATAGCGCTACACGAAGCGGGGTCAAGTTCAGAGATGACCTCATTCAGATTTGGTCCTCGCTTGTTATGCGGCTGGCTTTTGCGAAGGATCCCAAGGTAATTGTGTCAGACGAATACACAGATACGACGAGACTGTGTGTGTGTGTGTGAGAGAGAGAGAGAGAGAGAGAGAGAGAGAGAGAGAGAGAGAGAGAGACAGACAGACAGACAGACAGACAGACAGACAGACGCAGAGAGAAACAGAGACAGACACAGAGAGAGACAGAGACAGACAGACAGAGAGACAGAGAGAGACAGAGACAGACAGAGACAGACAGAGAGAGGGGGCCAAACGGACGGAAACGCAGACATAGAGAGTGAGCATATATATATATATATATATATTAATAATATTTATATCTATATATATAGGATGACTGTTTGACTGGTTTTCGTGGCTGGATGGCTGACGAGAAACTGACTGACTGGCTGGCTGGCTGGCTGACTTACTGACTGACTGACTTATTCTCTCACTAACCCACCCATGTACTCACTGACTCGGACACACAACAGACACAAAGGCAACCGGACAGGCAGACAGACAGACAGACAGACAGACAGACTGTCAAAACGAAGCAAACCGAAATTCATTCGGAAAAAACGTCGTCGTGACTAATAAATATTCCTGCTGTCACAAGTCGCCTGTCTAGAGTTTCCACTATATAAAATATTTTATATACTGTGGATCGCCTGAAAGATAATCCGCCGTGAGACTCCCATCATCTCACCCTCACCCCTCAACCCTCCCTCCACTCGATCGCCTCAGCGCCGGGGGGACTCTGGCCAGCCACACTCCGATCTAGTTGTTTGTGTTTATGTAAATGGTTGTCTGAAAAGTTAATTAAAGCTGTTGAAACTGACTCGGATCGACTAAGTCTTCTTTAAATATGCATGTAGCATATAGCGCTCTACATGCATAAGCAACAATTCATACAGTAAAGGAAGTTACAGTTTATATGAACAAATACATATATAATACATATTTTGACGCAATTTTAATCATCCAGCCGTAACCTGAAACTCCGAAAGGTGTGAGGGTTTGTGCTTGTCTGTGTGTGTTTGTGTGAATGTTTGTGTGTCTGTGTGTGAGTGTGTGAGTGTGTGTATGTTTGTGTGTCTGTGTGCGTATTTGACAACTATTTGTGCATATAGGTGTGATGGAATGTGTAATATGTAGTTACATATACATGTACAATGTACATGTACATATTTTTGTGTGTATCGATATATGTTTGGATGCGTGTCTGTGTGTGTAGTTATGCGGACTGAGTGTGTGTATGTGTTGGTGAGTGTGCATAGGCATGTTCAAATTTGTGTGTATGTCACAGTATGTGTGTAGGTTTGTGTGGGGGTGTGACAAAGATAGAAAGGCGGACACACGTCAAGAAGACACGCAGACATTGCGAGGCATATAGAAAGACAGAGACATAGACGAACATGCGGACGTGCAAAGAGACGGACATGCAGACTCCCTACTCACCTCATCACTCATCCACAATCATCTTTCTTAAGCCGCTCTATCCATCGTACACCCCCCCCTTCCAAGAAACCCCTTTCCATAATCCACCCACTCCGCCTTTATCCAGAAGTTAATAACCATAAACCTATACTTGTAACCCACCCATCCTACTCCTTTCCTCCTGCATTCTTTCTCCGTGTATCTGTCTACCTCTTCCTCCCTCCGTCTGTCTGTCTGTCTCTCTCTGTTCTTCTTGCGATTGGGCATTCTCCACAACAAATTAAAAGCTTTTGGAAAGTCGTTAATTCTGACTTGACGCAGCGCTCGTGGATGAGTTGGTGCCCTCTGTTTTGAAACAGGTTCTGAGCAACAGTTGCTAGACTACGATAACAATAGCGATAAGAGAAGAAAGGAAAGAGGGAGAGAGAGATGAAGGGCAAGTGGTCAAAGTCGTCTGCATCAGAGAAAAGGTTTCACGGAATTCTTCATGCATTATATCATGCTTCTGATGCCTCTACGGCATTCAGGTTTTGCAATGAGACAGACAGACAGACAGACAAGACAGACAGACAGACAGGCAAAACAGACAGACGGACGGACGAAGGGACGTAGGGATGAACGGACGGATGGATGGACAGACAGACAGAATCTTAATCAGATCTAATCACAACCCGTCACGACATTTGTTTTATTAAAAAACGCTCACACTGAGTCAATTTTTCTCTGTCTAGGTCCATACGTCAAATTGTCAATCTATCTGACATATCTGCCTGTCTGTTTGTATGTCTGTTTGTATGTGTGTATGTATGTATGTATGTATGTATGTATGTATGTATGTATGTATGCATGTATGTATGTGTATGTATGTATGTATGTATATATGTATGCATGTATGCATGTATGTATGTATGTATGTGTGTGTATGGATGTATTGTATGTATGTTTGTATGTATGTATGTATGTATGTATGTATGTATGTATGTATGTATGTATGTATGTATGTAATGTATGACATTTGTATGTATGTATGTATGTATGCATGTATGCATGTATGCATGTATGTATGTATGTATGTATGTATGTATGTATGTATGTATGTACGTACGTATGTATGTATGTCTGTCTGTCTGTCTGTCTGTCTGTCTGTCTGTCTGTCTGTCTGTCTGTCTGTCGTATGACTGTATATACATATGTACAACTCCGTGTATACATAATACAGATGTTCACAGTCTATGGTTCATAACTGCATACTTTTATGTATTAAGATACTTGAAAATGAACGAATGTTTTGTTAGTTAAGGTTTGATATGTTATACTGGAACACTATAATAATAATAATAATTGCACACGTGACACGGTATACTTTACGATCGTCGTGGCTAAATGACCTATGCAAACCATCTATAGAACCAAACAATGTATTGTAGACGTAATTATGTTTAGCCTGTTTATACGTGGCCATAACCAGCGGGACTCTGCAGCCAGTCCCTTAATTATTTATGGGTTCATTTTGTGACCAACAGATTACTTGCTATTAGTAGGCGAGATGACGAGATGTTACTTTGTATATACTTCGGCTCAATAAACTCATGGTTATGGTTATGGTCATGGCAATGGTATGTATGTAAGTATGACATTGTATGTATGTATGTATGTATGTATGTATGTATGTATGTATGTTGTATGTATGTAGGTATGTATGTATGCATGTATGTATGTATGCATGCATGCATGCATGTATGTATGTATGTATGTATGTATGCATGCATGCATGTATGTATGTATGTATGTATGTATTTATGTATGTATGTATGTATGTATGTATGTATGTATGTATGTATGTATGTATGTATGTATGTATGTATGAATGCATGTATGTATGCATGTATGTATGTGTGTATGTATGTATGTATGCATGCATGCATGCATGCATGCATGCATGCATGCATGCGTGTATGCATGTCAGCCTGTCTGTATGCATGTGTGTATGTTCATATGTACATGTGTGTGTGTGTAAAACTGTATGTATATATATAGGTGTATGTATGTTTATGTGTGTGCATGTAGGCTCTATGTATGAAGATGTAGAGAAATGAGCCATGATCAGAAGTAGGTTTGATTGATGACTACTTGGTATCGAGGTCTGTTCGAGTGATGGATGGATGGATGAATGGATGTATAGATGGACGGATGGACGGATGTATAGATGGACGGATGGATGGATGGATGTACGGAAGGATGGATGGACGGATGTATGGATGGATGGATGGACGGATGTATAGATGGACGGATGGATGGATGGATGGATCTGTTTCTGTCGCTGCCAATCGTCGTTCTCTCCTACATCAGCTCATCATCCGGAGCAGCAGCCTTGCAACCGATCGAATGCATTGCCACTCTTTGCTTTGATCTCAATCGCTGCTGCAAGAGCGCCAACCATCGCATCTATATATAATATAATAATGATTCACTGCAGATCATACAACTCCGCGTGTATCATACACACACATATATACACATACATATATATATATATATTTGTATACATGCATGCATATATTACTATGTATAATATGCATATATTATGTACATGTATGGCCATCATGTGTAGATATGAATTGTCTTTAAGCCTGTGAAATTTCATTTCGAAATTCTTACTTCCGGCCAAGATATTGGCCAGAGTAATTAAATTGGTTTTTTAACTTTTTGTTGCGTCGCGTTTTTGAATCGTCAAAAAAAACGGTGGGTAGCCTCACTAAAAGTGATATAACTTTTGTTCTGTTTGAAATATTTTTTAATTTGACCATTGTATGTAAATATGAATTGCCTTTAAGACTGTAAAGTTTCATTTAAAAAATCGTATGTTTGGCCAAGATATGGGCTGAAAACCGTAGGGATTACTTTTTTGGGCGCGCCCTGTACATGATTCTAGAGTATACAATACATGCTATTCAAAAACATTATTTTAGCCTAGCAAATCCTACAACACACAATTCACAACAAAGCCATCTAGGCTATATTAATTTAAACACAATATTTATTTTTGCTGCATATGGACTGAACTTGCACGAAAAACATCTTTAAAATTAATTGTATACGTAACACTGCAGGCTGCGTTTTGCCAGCCTGAAGTCTTGATTAAACGAAAATTGAATTGAAATAGCCTATATATAATAATCATACAATTCACTAAGATTAATTACATGTATATAATTATACGGCCGTTGTGAATATAGAGTACAATTGCAGTATATACAGCATACATACATGTACACATGCATGTGATTTCCGTGCACAAAGCAGCACACTATATACAATATAGATCTAATATAATTATACAGTATTATAGGCCCACAATATTGAGTAAACAATTTGGCATTTAAATGTGAAAGAGATTGCAAAGGTTTCTGAAGAAATAGTTGGAGGGGGAAGTATACGAGGAAGAGATATATATGGAGGCAGACACAGCAGCAAGTTACACAGCATGATGCTGATCGTCGCTCTAACAGTGACGTGTGAAGGACGGACGGATGCACACGTACAGATAGGCAGACGCACGAACGAACGAGCAGAGAGAGAGAGGGTCGAAGTGCTGTAATCCTAATTATTATTGGTCTATATAGATCTACTAGTGGTTCTCAAACTTAAGCTCGCGGCCATTGAACTTGAAAGGCAAGAACAAGCAAAAACGACATAGGCCTAGACTATAATTATTATAAAAGTCTATTATTCAAAATTTAAAAATTACTGATTTGTTTCATTAATTCAAACCTATCCCTATAATAGCATTTAGCTCTTTTCTCAATTTTATTCTTATTTAATTACATTTAAAAAATTAAACTCAAATTAAGTTTCAAACAAAACAGTTTTTATTGTAGCAAAAATAGGGGCCTATAGCTAATGACACATTATACTAAGATTGCTCGCTAATACTGGAAGCACCTGCTCGAAATAAAACACAGAAATCAGAATATCACCATAGGCTATATTAAATAATTATTGTGGATCATATTTTTGTAAAAATAGTTTAAGGATAGTTGTTCTAACATAGTTTTAAGAGGGGATAGAATATCACGTGACACCGGCACCGACACCGGCACCGGTCCGCGGATCACCACTTTGAGAACCACTGTACAACACCCGGACATTACGAAGGTCAAGAGGAAAGAGATCGTCATTAAACGTCGCCACTGTTTGCACTCTCATGACAGTGCCAGTCCCAGGCCCTGGTAAAGAAGGAGGGTGACATTAATCATCGCTGTAATGGTACTGTTGTCAAACAGCAACAAGCCAGAGATTGTCACGCTTGCACACACAAGCTCAGAAATCTATATATTTCAGCGCTCGTCAATAAGCTGGTGCCCAGCACTTGACTTCCGAGTGGTGCTTTAGAAATTCTGAGTTTGCGCTGACAAGTGACAACAATATGATGGAATTTTTTTCACGGAATCGATCACGTTACCGGAAACCATTATGGTTAGCCTATAGTATGTATACAGATGGCTGTATAAATGTGTATTCAACACACATCTTCGCGTCGGAGTCGATAAAATTTATCTTTCTAATACTACGGTAGGGCCTATACGTTAAGTTATGATGAGCTCGCATGGTCGTATCAAGACACTAAGATGACGCGTTTAAGTACTTCATTTAGCAAACATAGTCCGGAAAGAAGACGTGGAATATAGAGGAAGGCCAAGGAAGAACTGGGTGGAGGCTGTGCGAGAGGATCTGCAAGGTCTGGAGATGACGTGGAATGATGCTGTTGAGATGACGATGAACAGAGTGGAATGGAGAAACTGCATTGCCCGATGTGCAGACCTGCACGAGAACGATTATAAGGTCTAAGGTAAGGTTATATTTTAATGTATGTGATAATCATGACATGATTATCACATAAAACATAAGCAACATGATAATCATGTTGTTGTGATTTGAGCGGTTTAGAGTTCCCGAATGATTTCTCAAGAAACATATAGACATAATATTTATATGCATGGACGGCTATAATTATCTCGGTGCATATGAATATATATATGTAGGCTACATTTGCTCCTCACATTCACCGACTTACTCGAGACTGCTACTATCAATTGCGTCAGCTTCGCACAATTGCTCGTTCACTGACATCTAGTGCTGTCACCACTCTGGTTCATTCCTTCATTACTTCCCGTCTTGACTATTGCTCGTCACTCTACTCTGGCCTCCCATCCAATCGAATAATGTGCTTAAACAGAGTCTTACGCTCTGCAGCACGTTTAATTGGACATATCCCTAAATTTGATCATGTGTCCAGCTATATGCTGGAGACATTACACTGGCTTCCTACTCGGCAGCGCATTGAATTTAGGATTGCTGCCCTAGTTAGGCAATGCCAGCTTGGAATCGCCCCACAGTACTTGCAAGAGCTTTGTTGCTCCACTAGTATCCTAGACCACCGCCCCCTCCGCTCTGCACAGAAGGGATTGCTATTGGTCCCTTTTGCACGAACTGCAACGATGCAGCATAGAGCCTTTTCTGTGATCGGCCCAGTTGTGTGGAATGAGCTTCCACAGGAACTACGTCTACTTGCTGGGGTTATTACTGGAACATTTTTTACTAAACTCAAAACTGTCCTTTTTTGCCGTGCTAGAGTCGGGAGCGCTTCTGAGTAGTCGCCTTGAAGAAGCGCTATATAAATTCTTGAATGAATGAATGAATGAATATAGTATAGGCCTATGTATATATACTAGGTGCATGGGGTACCGGAGAAATTTAGGGTTTTAGCTCCCACCCCACCCTCTGTCCGCAGGGTGAGAGATGGGGTCGATGTGGTACTGTTGGCCGTCTGTTTAACTGGAAGGTGAATAGATGCGACACGGAAAATGTTGGGCTTTCGCCTCCACCGAATCCCTGCGGGGCGGTGCGGGGCGAGGTGTGGAAGGGTGAGGGCGGAGTGTTCATGGCGGCTCTCCTTCTGGCTGGAAGGCTTGAGGTGAATAGGTGCGAAACTGTGGCCGTCTCAGAAAATTTGGGCTTTTCGCCCCCTATATTATATGGTGAGGGGATTCGCCGATCCATCCACTGGGTGGTTCTGTTGGCCCCTGAATAAGTGCAAGGGTTCAGATCACTGAGGTCAGTAGCTGCGAAACTGTGGGCGCGCATTCTGTACAAACAAACATGCGCATGGTACATAGACACTTTCTCCATTATAGATGTGTAGGCCTGTTTAAGCGCGCATATGTAACAAATTATGTAGGTGTGTGGGTGTGTGTGTGTTTGTGTGTGTGCGTGTGTGGGTGTGTGTCGAGGACGTTTGGAAATAATTCACCTCAAATCCTGTTTTCTAATTATCGGCTCTTCTACTTGGCCTACTACTACACGGACGATAATTATTTACAATCTATCTACAAAGTAGTCTTCAATCGTTGGCTTAAGCGATAAATGTTTATCATCACAGCAGAAGCAAGCATCAAACCAAAGTACAGTCATAAAGACACATTGTATACTGCAAGAAAGGGTAGACCGACGTTATTTCTACTCCGCTCTTTTTTTTAACCAATCCAACGGAACGAATGGAATGAACCCTTCAAGCAACTTCCTCGTATACATCAGTGTTTAATCTAGACGTCTCTGGAGATAGCGTTCCCCACACCCAGTCGTGAATCCCCCCTCCCAGGAAAAATCGTGTATACGTGTAAATATGTACCTTCCCCCTCAGAAACCTAAATGTATTTTTGGAAAAGCAGAAAGAAATACTAAAAAGGTCATCAGTTTTTTCAGTAGCGAAAATGGCATATTTTCTGAAATTTTGGCCGATAGACAACACGACATATATACCTACAACAGTCAACACAACATATAGGCCTACAATCGAAGTATTTCGACCTACACGACTGTACAAACTGTCGTAAATTAACCACAATTAATGAGTAAAGATGTGTAAGAGACGCTGTCACAAACTCAATGTCGAATATAATTATCTTCGCGAAGTATAACTCGCGAATTACTTTGCAATGTACAGTGTACAGTGTACAACTGCACATGTATATGTACTGTATTATAGTGTGTAAATATATATATATACATGTATATCTCGATTACTAACAAATCACCGGCTCTCGGAAAACCTCGAGTGTAGGCTATACAGTCCACAAAACGTCATTTCAAACATAATTTATACATATGCCTACACAACAGCACATGACATTATTATGTAGGCCTACATAAAATTTATATAGGTGCAAATATATTAATAAATAAACAGATATATAGGTCTATATGTAGGCCTATATCTCTGCATATAATATGTGTACAAATCTAGGCTACTAATTCATGTTTATAATGCATAACATATAGCCTATAATAAGCTTTAAGCTAAGTGAAGAAGGTAAACTTCATTTTATAGACCTATACACGTTATGTCCTGCATTTCCTAAACAATCAGAGGATGTTATAGTCAGTCAGATGTAGAATACGCGCACATAAAATACTAGGACGAAGACTATTAAATAGGGGAAGAAGGTAAGCGCTTTTCCGTCTCTCCTAAATTCCTTCTCTGTCTCATGATGCTCTTCTCCATGCAGTCTGTAGTGTATGTACAATTGTACATACCAAGGTTTCTTCTTCATCTTCAAGTTCTCTGCTGTGCGACAGGTTCAAACGTCCGATGGCACCACTTCTCCCGATGTTGACCTTTCTCCTTCAGTTTCTTGCAGTCGTCCAACATCATCATCATCATCATCATCATCGTCGTCGTCGTCGTCATCGTCGTCATCATCGTCGTCATCGTCATCATCATCATCATCATCATCATCATCATCATCATCATCATCATCATCATCATCATCATCATCATCATCATCATCATCATCACCACCATCGTCGTCGTCGTCGTCGTCGTCATCATCATCATCATCATCGTCTTCCACCGCACCCCCCTTATCTGACAGTTTAGAGATATACAAGCCTAGTCTCTAAGCAGGGTTTTTTAAACGTGCAGTTCTACGCAAACTGTGCTGTTGAAAACAAATTTGTGCAGTACTGTTAAAAACCGTCTTGTGCAGTGATAACCATGCGTGCACATGTGCAGTTAACATACAGTAGAAAAGCCAAAATCCGAAATTCGAAGCAGATGACTAAAAAAAAGGTTGTTAGATTTTTTGCGACATGTTTTGAGAATTTTTTCACAAACGTCAAAATCTATAATATTCTTCTTGTTTGTGCAGTTAAAGAAATTTCTTTTAAAAACCTCTAAGTAGGAATGAAGCAAGGCAGAAAACGATCGTAGCTTGAAAGACATTAAGAATTGCATCGTATTCGATTTAAGTGGTGGAAACTTAGCACCGTTGAAGTGATAGTATAAGCAATGTATTTATTATACGTAAGGAGTAGTTAAAGCACTACTAATCTTCTGATAGGAGGCTTCACTTCTAAGTAAACATTTACACGGAAGCACCCAGCTGCAGATAGACGGATAGAGAGACAGATAACCTGAGATAGGCAAGATAGTCAATGAGACATAGGTAGACTCACAGACGGGCAGACGGACACATAGGCAAGATAGGTAGACAGATAGGCAGACAGAACGATAGTCGGACGGACAGACAGACAGACAGCAAGATAGGCAGACACACAGACAGATAGAAAGAAGGAAAGACAGAAAGAAAGAAATATAGGCAGACAGACATCTAGACGAAAGGCAGACAGACAGCAAGATAGGCAGACAGACAGACAGACAGACAGATAGAAGAAAGGAAAGACAGACAGACAGGCACAGGCAGACAAGGCAGACTGCAGACAGACAGACATCTAGAAGAAAGGAAAGGCAGACAGACATCTAGAAGAAAGGAAAGGCAGACAGACAGACAGACAGACAGATAGAAAGAAGGAAAGACATACCGTACAGAAAGAAAGACAGACAGACAGACATCTAGAAGAAAGGAAAGGCAGACAGACAGACAGACAGACAGACAGACAGATAGAAAGAAGGAAAGACATACCGTACAGAAAGAAAGACATGCAGACAGGCAGACATCTAGAAGAAAAGAAAGGCAGACACGCAGACAGACAGATAGACAGACAGACACTTAGCCATACGCATCAGACAGCATCGCGTCGATCTGTCTCGTGGACCCTCTTCGACTACAGCAAATAAAGGTTCGCGTATGATCGTCGTGCAGATCTCGAAAGCGATCTCTTCCGTACGGATCAGAGGGCCACTCACTCGGATTCGCAAACCGTTAGCAGCCAATTTCCAACGAATAAAGACACAAATCATGGCAAGAACACTACAGAGATATAGACGAACAGCAAACAACGAGCAATAAACTGCGTCTTGCAGGCATAAAACAACGAATATATACGCGGATAGCAATACCGTATATTATATGATGAGGTACTGGTACTCTATTATATACATAATAGCAAAGACGATCGTCTGCCTCGTCGGCCATGAACGTCACGTGTGCGTCATTCACCTACTTAACTATATTATCAGCAGAGTGTTGTCAAACTGCAGGTGGATGTTGATTGGCTAATAAGTAATGGCGGCCATTTTGAGTCCACGGTCGCGCAAGTATGAGCTGCTGCGATGTGAGAGCGGCCATTATTAGTATGCTCTATTGCTGTAATTTTTATGGTTATTGTGCACTTGTTAGGCGCCACAATCAAATAGTCAAGCAGCAATCGATGACGCTAAATAATTAGGCTTGAAGGACATGAGCCTCAAGGTTCCTGCACAGTAGGCCTAACAGTATCGATTTTCATCTGTGAATCATTGTGATGGGACATTGCCAAGTTTCAGTTACTTTTGTAGGCCTACCGTATGTCTAATTTATTATGCCTAATTCGCATTAGACTAATAGTTATATTTTAAAATCAATTAACCTTCAAAAATTAACTTCGATTAATCGGTAAAATCTGAATAACCTGGTAGGCCCCATAATTATGTTAGGCAAAGCGTGAACAATTCTTAACATACGCTCTTTAGGCTAATTAGGATAGACCTGCTTGGCCACTTACAGTTTCGAAGAACTTTTGACTATATAGGACCCTATAGGTTTTATGAAACATTGGAGATACACAAACAAATTATAAGCATTTTAAATCTAGAGTCAGACCTGCCCGCGGACAGCTTAATCTGAAACCCGTTGGCCCGCCTTATCTCCACTGCAATCATTGCACAAGCTGATTGCTGAAGGTGATGGACCTATGTCAGCGATATGCTTCGAGCAACTGGAGGCAGTGCCGTGCTAAGCAAAAAGACAGTAACTCCTTACCGTTACAGTCTGAGTTACTGTCTTTTTGCTTAGCAGGGCCGGCGGTGACGGTGGCGGGCGGGTGACGTAGGCTACAGCGAACTGAGAGTAGGCTATAAATTTTTTCGTCATCTTCGACTTTTTCCATCAGCATTAATTTTACATTTAGGCCTATATTGTAAAATGATCTCTCAGTTTTTCAATCGAGCGTTTTACATCAACATTGTTCGCCATAATGCTTACTCTGACAATGGACCGTTCGATATCATGAAATATAGCCGCGATTAATCGATCAAATATCAAACGATTATTCAATTGATTATTCGTTGAAATCCGCATATAGGCCCAATTGTTTTATCATATTTGGGCCTGTCGTATATTATATCCGGGCGGGTGACGTAGGCTACAGCGAAGTGAGAGTAGGCTATAAATTTTTTCGTCATCTTCGACTTTTCCCATCAGCATTAATTTTACATTTAGGCCTATATTGTAAAATGATCTCTCAGTTTTTCAATCGAGCGTTTTACATCAACATTGTTCGCCATAATGCTTACTCTGACAATGGACCGTTCGATATCATGAAATATAGCCGCGATTAATCGATCAAATATCAAACGATTAATCAATTGATTATTCGTTGAAATCCGCATATAGGCCCAATTATTTTATCACATCTGGGCCTGTCGTATATTATATCACCAAGATGTTTGCCGCATTCCATATACTCAGAATCGTCGTCGTAGGCCACTCGTATAATTTACGACCGTTGTAAGTGCTTGTTTATTTATTTCTTGTCCCGCAGATCATCCAACTAAATCAGAAATGACTGCCACAGAGAACAACAGCCTGTTGGCATCCCTTGCCAGGCTGCACGACGATGCGGCTCCAGAGGCTGGCCACCTGTTCACGTCATCATCTCTGATGCCAGATGCGGCCGCCGCAGCAGCCCACAACCCACCATCCCTTCTCCTCTACCAGAACGGAACTGCGGAACACGAAACGGTTCCATGTTCCGGTGGAATGTTCTTCTTCCTCGTCTACGGTCCAGTCTACGGCACCGTCTGCGGCTTCGGTCTCATCGGCAACTCTCTATCGTTCGCCATCATGCAGAAGTACTCGAAGGACACGGTGGCAACGTTCCTTCTCAAGGCCCTCGCCATCATGGACAACGTCTTCCTGGCGACGGCAGCCTTCGTCTACATGTATCCGGCGATGGTCATCCACCTCGGCCAGACCGACCAGCTCCAGCCGATCTACACGTACTTCCAGACGCTGGCCTGGCCCCTCACGCATATGGTCCAGATGGGCACCGTTTGGATGATGGTCCTCGTTGCGGCCAACAGATACATCGCCGTGTGCCGCCCGCTGCACGCCGCGAGGCTCTGCTCGAAGCGCAACGTGAAGCGTCAGATCGTCTGCATGATCGTCTGCATCTTCGTCTACAACACGCCGCGATTCGTCGACTACCGCTACATCTACGTCAACGTGACGTCACCGTTCGACGCGAACGTGACGACGGAGAAGGAGGTGAACATCGGTCTGGCGTCCTACTCGCTGTACAACATCCTGTACGAGAACATCGCCTACTGCCTGTTCGTCTACCTCATCCCGCTTGGGATACTCATCGTGTTCAACGTGCAGCTGGTGCACGAGCTGAAGAGGGCGCAGCGCAGCAGGCAGAGGCTCGTAGGGAGGACGAGCGCCGAGGAGAACAACATCACGCTCGTCATGATCATCATCATCGTCTCGTTCATCGTATTCGAGACCCCGGCGTCGATCAACCAGATCCTGTTCTACCTCATCGACGACTACGACAAGCAGACGTGCTCCGACTACATGAGGTACTCGCACCTCAGCAATCTCATGATCACGACCAACTCGTCGCTCAACTTCGCCATCTACTGTCTCTTCCGGAGGCAGTTCAGGCAGGAGCTGGTGGCGCTGCTCTGCCGGAGACACATCGGGCGGAGGACGGGGGGCATTCGAAGGACGGTCCTTCTAAGGGCGATGCACCAGAGCAGCGCGTCGGAGAACGCCACCGGGAACAGTCCGTGCTGCGAGAAGCATGGAAACCAGGACACGCGACCCATTACCATCAATGGATATCCCGTTGACGTTGTTACTGGTCTTAGATGCAGTCTTTAGCGCAACGTCTTTAGCGTTTAAGACTAAGTCCTTGTATACTTTAGACATTGACAGATGTAGACTTTAAGATACAGTCTCAACGTGAAGTCTGTACACTGTAGGCTTTCAAGACTTTGTCGCATAGATTTTCAACGCAAGACTTTAGCATAAAGTCTTTTACTAGATGCTTAAGTTATGCAACGTTCCGTATATAATTAGAATACAATTTGTCACGCACGGCAACAGGTCTTCTTAAGTTGTCTGCAACGTGAAATAATTTTCAAATTAGTAGGCGTCCTTTGAATACGCACATTTCTATAGCGCAAGGAAAAGACTTTGATGCATTCGAAGATTTAACGTAAATATCTTCAACGTGCTCCAACTTTATAGATCTACCTTAATAGACTTCAACATTATTTTTGTGAAATATTAAAAATTAAACCGTGAAGCGAATTTCCCGATTTCGTTATTTTTGCGTTACTATAGCGACATAGCCTAAGAGAAAAAATATTTAAATAGGTCTATAATATAATAACATTCTTCTTAATTCCGCTGCTCAGCTTAAATGCGACACTCCAGAAAGTTTACCCATATTCATTTCATTCAATCATTTCGAGACTTTGTGTAGCGCCTTTTTAAGAGAGATATTTACTCAATACTCAGAGTCAGAGTCGCTGCTTCCCGCATGTCCAGCCACAGCTTTAAAAAGTAGGATTTGAGCGACTTACAAAAAGCATGTCTTCGGCTTATATATACGAGAGTCCTTTCACTGGTTCCACGTTCAACAATAGGTAGGCCTATATAGGTATATCCGGCGATGATCATTCACATACAGTCCAACCCATATTTCCCTCATGGGCAACTGCCATGTTAGATAGACCCCATCCTACCCGAGGTCCTTTTGAAAGTTTGCTTCCTTGGATCCCTACCTTGCGGGGGCCTCATTGCGATCTCGTGTATATTGTATTGTATAAAAACACTTATAAAGCGACTCTATACTAGCAAAGACCTTGCTACTAGGGTGAACCGTTCAGAGGCGCTCCCAGTGCGCAAGGCCACGAGAGAAGAAATAGGTTTTAAGAAAAGAAAATGATGAGGAGGGATTAATTACCTGTCAGAAGTTGAGATCGAGTAGAAGGAGACAGCGTATTCCAAAGAGAGGGGCCAATTGATGTAGCCTAAAGGAACGGGACTGAGCCATAGCCGTTCTAGTAGGAGGTACCAGAAGATCAAATCTGTTTAAAGAACGGAGTGGACGATGCGAGGAGGCTGAAACTGGCCTGCGAATTCCATTGGTTAGATATTTTGGGGCAAGACCCCGTTGTGCTTTAGAGACCAAAATGAGAATTTTGAACTTAATGCGCGCAGTTAGAGGAAGCCAATGGAGCTGCTCAAACATAAAAGTAGAGATATGAGACATGAGTATAGCCTACCACTGCGGGTATACGAGTTTAGTCGTGGCTTTCTTGTTGCTCCGTGCATGAGTTCCGCTACGGCCCTCTCAAGAAGGTGCTTAATTTGATCGGATTGGCCTATAAACCGCTTCCCTCAGGTCTCGTTGCTTTGAGTAACTTCTCGCCTTCCCAGTCCCGGAGGAGACGTCTTACGACTTTCGTCTCTGGTGCTCGCTGACTATTGTGTCACTCAGGCAAGGCCGTATTGCTAGGGGGTGTTTTGGGTGTTTGAACACCCCCCGAAATGGAAAATGTGAAAAATAATAGAATGCATTTACTAGCATATGATCTAAAAACCATGAAATGAAAACATGAGAACACCCCCAGAAATGAAAATGTGAAAAAGTAGAATGAATTGGTGACATTTTCTGATGATTTCGGCCGGATGACTAAAAAAAGTCATCAGTTATTTCGGCCCTGAAGAAACACCCCCAGAAATCAAATCCTGGATATACGGCCTTGGGTCACTCACGCAGGTCGAGGGCGATGATGAATTGATGATTCTGAGCGGCCCCGTATAATTGTTAGATTCAGACTTCAGACGACTAAACGATGGCTACCTTGCTATATAGATTAAGTCATAATATTATATTAATTTACACGGTGCACTGGTCGTTCCAGCCCACATTTTGGTGGGTGCTAATTAAGGGTGCTGCAGCGCCCGGGCCCGCAATTTAGAGGGGCTCACACCATGGGCGCGGGGCGCCCGCACATATGGGCAAGAGGGGGCACTTGCCCCTGGAAGAAAATTGTTTTGCCCCCTCCTGCAAATATTTATGCGGGCGCCCAAGAACAAATTGAAGATGTAGCATCATCATGTTCAAAAATACTAGCGACGTAACAATAGTGCTTTAGAACAAAAAGATGGCGTCGCAAAGAAATGTCCTTACCAAAGTTACCACACGTACGTAATATATAGGCTATAGGGGCCTACGCTTCATGATTGTGTCCGTTTGTTGCGATTCTGTGGGGTTGCGCGACTTGAGCCGTGCCGTTTTCTGAACAGAAACAGGCTCACCATGTCGAGATCTGTTAATCAGACCCTGTGCGGGCCATGGGCGCCCGCATAAATATTTGCAGGAGGGGACAAAACACAATGGTTACGGTTAAATTTTTTAGCAAGAGCTGGAAAATTCAAAACAGCATATTAAGAACACGAGTATTTTTTGACAGAGTTTTCTAAATGCAAATTCCTCAGTTTTACCTTGGGCATCGTTAGTAACATTTGCACTTTAGTGCGAAGAAATTTGTTAAAAACTAAAAGTAGTAGTTACAAAATATGAAAATCAATTTTCTTCCAGGGGCAATTAGTGCCCCCTCTTGCCCATATGTGCGGGCGCCCATGGTGTGAGCCCCTCTAAATTGCGGGCCCGGGCGCTGCAGCACCCTTAGCACCCACCAAAATGTGGGCCTGGAACGACCAAGGAACCGTGTAAATTAATATAATATTATGACTTAGCCTAATCTAGCAAGGTAGCCATCGTCCCGTGCTAACTTGGTCGACCTTTGGAAGACGTAATGATTGTAGCCTAACAGCCAGTGGGATATAATCCCCCGGATATTGTTGACGGCGGATACAACTGAAGTCTTTAGTGCATAATAATTACATTTGATTTGTTATTGTAAATAATTGTAACTGAAGTCTGAATCTAACAATTATACGGGGCCGCTCAGAATCATCAATTCATCATCGCCCTCGACCTGCGTGAGTGACCCAAGGCCGTATATCCAGGATTTGATTTCTGGGGGTGTTTCCTCAGGGCCGAAATAACTGATGACTTTTTTTAGTCATCCGGCCGAAATCATCAGAAAATGTCACCAATTCATTCCATTTTTTTTACATTTTTCATTTCTGGGGGTGTTTTCATGTTTTCTCTGAGCTTATCCCTCACGCCTTTCCAGTCTCTTCAAAAGTTCAGCAGCGCAGCCTATAGGCCTAACCTAAATGACTGTACTGAGGTAGCTAATGGCTAGTTTATAAGTGTCTAAAGTTCTTTAACTTGTTTACTTAAAACAACGATCGGTTTCTTGTATTCAGTTTCTTCAAATCTCCAAAAGTTGCAATCAACACAAAATTCACCAACAACGGCAAACAATAAAATGATACAACAGAAACGCCATCTTATTAACACTTTCTTCATAAACTACTCCTTCTACACCTGACTAGCACACCTACACGTGTCTATCTCACTCTCAGCGTACACACGTCCTTCAGCCGCTCTGTCCGTCTCTCTGTCTTTCTCTCTGTCTCTGTCTCTCGCGCTCTCCGGCGACGTCGCGCCGCTGCAACTTTCCCGCCACTCAGGCACCTGGCCTTCCTCAGCTGTACGCTCTTGCATAACAATTAGCTGACCATTATAATGCTATACAAAATTAGCTTACATTACCTCTTTCCTTTCTTTTAAAGAGAGCTAATTATCTTTAAAAATTAGCGAACGTACCTTAATTAAAACAATGCAAACAATTCTTAATATAGCCTAACATCAGAAAACATCTTACGCTACAGTCTAGACAAACAATTAGCTACTACATTCAGTTTACCTTTCTTGTAGTTCAACAGAATGTCAAAATTTTGCAACGATAATGACCATCTGACTAACTTAGCAGATTTTGACATTGATTCAGTCAAGTAAACTAAAGGATTATGGTCGGTAAACACATTGATTTTAGAACCAATAATAATTTCTTTCAACTTGTTTAAAGCCCAAATGATTGCATAGGCTTCCTTCTCAATCGTCGCCCGTCTCCTCTGGGTATCTGTCAGCTTCTGACTGATAAATGAAACGGGACGTTCTATCCCTTCATTGTCCACCTGTGATAGAACAGCTCCCACAGCAAAATCACTGCTATCACAGTACAAATTAAATGGTTTACCAACCTCAAACATATATAGAACCACATTTGACAATACAATCTGTTTAAGTGAATCGAAGGATTTCTGATGTGCATCAGTCCAAACAATGTTTTCAGGTACTTTCTTACTGGTTAAGTCTGTCAATGGTTTAGCAATTTCAGCAAAATTACAAATAAATTGTCTGTAAAACCCAAAAAATCCTAACACCTGTTTCACTTGCTTCTTCGTTTCAGGTTTCTTCAAATTAATCAAACTGTCAATCCTATCCGGATTCATCATCTTCTTCCCTGATCCTATAAGGTGACCGATGTATTTCACCTCACTCTTACCAAACACACATTTCTTCAAGTTCAACGTTACATTATGCAGTCTTATTTGCTTCAAAAACAATTCCAAATGTTTTAAATGAATGTCCCAATCATCAGAATGTACAGCAATGTCATCAACATACGGTTCAGTGAATTCATGAATCGGTTGCAAAATCATATTTATCGCTTTTACAAAAGTCCGTCCAGAGTTAATCATTCCAAAAGGAACACGCGTAAATTCGTACAGTCCATTATGTGTAACAAATGCAGTCTTCCATTGATCACTCTTCTTCACAGGACAAGTCCAATAGGCACTGCGACAGTCCATAACGGAAATAAACTTGGATTTCCCGACTTTGCTCAAGACATCATTTACGATTGGCATAGGATATCTGCAGTTCTCAGTAAAAGAGTTAATGTATCTGTAGTCGCACGCCAGTCTCAAGGATCCATCCTTCTTTTTGACAATGACAAGTGGACTTGCCATTCTGCTTGACGATGGTTGAATGATGTTTTCTTTCAACATTTCTTGTATTTGTCTTTCCACTTCTGCACGGTATATTAGAGGTATTCGATATGCCATGAATTCTCTTTCTCGAAAGTCAGGTTTCAACACCACTTCATGTTCTACTAATGTGCATAGTCCGGGTTTGTCAGAAAATCTGTCAGCATAACGATTTAGTATTTCAAGCAATTGTTTCTGTTGATCGCTCGTAAGGTGTCCAATTTGTTCATAATCCAATTGGAGAGATTTCTGTTTTGTCTCTGAGTGGTCTTCTTTCAGCGGTATTTCTACCACTGATCCGAATTCGTCATCCTCTTCCACGATCAGACCACACGACAATGATCTTGTGATGAACTTTCTCATCTTGTTGGCATGAACAATCCGTCGCCAACTTTCATTCATGTCCACGAGATACGAATATTTGGATCTTCTTTGCAAGACACTGCATGGACCATGCCATCGTGAGATCAGTTTATTGGTTGACGTTGGATACAACACGATGACGTTTTCTCCTGGTTCGAATTCTTTATCTTTTGCTCTTTTGTTATATTGACTGGCGTATTGTTTTTGTTTTTCATCAGCGCAACTCTCAGCGAATGTCAATGCTTTTTCCATGTCTGCCCGTAAATTCTTTAAGTACTTTGCCGGTTGCACTCCAATGTTCGGTGGCAAATTTATCTCTTTGGTCCAGCTTTCTTTAAGAATGGTTAGTGGCCCTCTCGGCGACTTTCCATAGACCAGCAGATATGGTGCCACTCCTGTAGTTGCATTAGGCACTTCTCTCAATGCCCAGACGGTAAATGGAATGATTTTATGCCACTGTCTCGGATTTTCCACAATGACATGATGAACCATCTTCTTGAACGTTTGGTTCCATCTCTCCACTATTCCGGCCGCTTCTGGATGTCCTGGCGAATCAAATCGAGGACAACATCCCATCAATTTCAGAAATTCGCTCGTTAGGCTGGCTGTAAAATTTGTTCCTCTATCACTCGTTATCACTGACGGAACTCCTACATCCATGAACAGCTTCATCAGAGCTTCGCATACAGCCTTAGCAGTCAATGACTTCATCAAAAAGATTGTCGGCCATCTGGTACATGAATCTACGATGCACAAGCAATATTTATGTCCTGCTGCTGACGTCGGTTCGATTGGTCCTACGACGTCCATTGTCATTCTGCGGAACGGGACATCTTCCCTTGGTATTGGTGTGATCGGAACTCGATCCATTACCAAACTTCGTGCTTTCAACTGACACTTCTCACAGGACTTGCAGAACTTCATCACATCTTTACGCATCCTTGGCCACACAAAGGACAACTTGATACGTTCTCTTGTCTTCTCTTCTCCCAAGTGTCCGCCGAATACTGACTCGTGTGCCAATTCCATCACCTGAATTCTTCTTTCCTTCGGCAACACCAACTGGTACACCAACTGATCCAACATTTGATGCCTCTTATACATCAACCCATTCACCACACTAAACTCTAATCCTTTGTCTTCAGCTATCTTCCACCACGACTTCAGTGACTCGTCATTTCTCTGCTGCTCTTCAAATTTCTTTGCATCTGCCAATTGTCTTTCATCATTCGTATTCTCAGTAAACAAATCTCTCATACTCGTATCCACTTCACTATCGCTTCCGGAATCATCATAATCATCACGCTCACATGCAACCATCTCTTCTTCTATTTCATTGCTCCCGGATGTAATATCTTCTTCTTCTTGAACACTTTGTTCATCTTCGCTTTCTGTGTCATCGTCTAGCAAACTTTCATTTAGCTTTTCCTGTTCTCCTTCTTCCACTTCTCTTCTCCGACTCTGTGCTCTCGTAGTCACATTCGCTTGTAGTTCTCCTTGCAGAACATTCACTGGTGGAATCTCTTTCAGTTCTGCGATTATCTCTGGATGTAGCAAGAATTTTTCTTTGTTATCTTTACACAAAACTGCCGGAATGCTGGCACATACCAAGGTTAAATATGGCGCAATATTTACTTCCTTGTCCTCCAAATCACCTCCTTCGTTATGACAACTCATCATCACTTCTATTTTCACTAATTTAGCTGGAATGGGCTCACCAGCGACACATTGCAAATGTACCCTGCCAATTTCTTCTACGATTGCTCCTTTCAACAATTCTTCATTGATTACTGGAATCTCAGTACCAGAGTCAATCAATGCCTGGACTTGCACGGGATGACAACTGTCATCCTTTCCCCTTATCTCTACATTCACATGCTGTAGTAAAGTCTTCTTCATACGTTGACAATCATCTTTACTTTCAGTTTCTCGACCAATTTCTGTAATGGGAGCAGATTTTACCATTTCTCTCTGTATAGTAAACTGAGGCGTGCACTTCATGACTGACTTCACTTCCGTTTCGCGGTTGTCTTGTTCTTCCAGCTGATTAGGTGCATTCATTACTTGAATCTGATTTACTCTGAGGTTTTCTGCACTTCGACTAAATCTATTTCTCAGATTTGTCATTCTGGGTGGTACTTGGCAATCCTTCACCAAATGTGTATCTGACTGGCAATTATGGCATCGTTTCCTAACAATATTTCTCTGTTCGGTGCTTTCCCGCCTGTAATTGTTGTACGGAGTGTATGCTGCATTGCCTTCTCTTTGGCGTCCCATCACTGGAGTTCGACTGTAGATTTGTCTGTCCCCCGTTGCCTCCTTCCTATCTTGCCCAAACTGTCTTCCATGATAACTATCTTTCCTTACTTCATTACTTCTGGCTTGGTTTCCTGTTTCTTTGCTATTACTGTTCCACCTGGTTTGCTTTGAACTATTACCCCATGCTTCATATTTCGGTTTATCGTGAAACATTACACCAATTCGATTATTTACATGTATGTCTGCGAGATCTGCAACGTTACTAGCTTCCAAGCATTCAGTACCCTCTTTTGCAAGTACAAACTGTAGTGGACCCGGTGGTAGACATTCTTTCAACTTATCCGCCACCAACAGATCAAACAACTTCTCGTAGTTTTTACCCACTCGCCTACTTCTGACATAATAGTTCAACAAATTCTTCAATCTTGCTGTAAACATAGTGTATGTCTCTTCTGCCGTTTTCTTCGCATCTGCAAATCGTGATCGATATTCTCTCGCTGTCAATTTAAATTCTTTCAGTAAATGCTCTTTCACGACATCGTAATTGTCTAGATTATCAAAAGACAATCGGTTTAGCACTGTTCTCGCTCTTGGTGTCATTAATGGTAATAGCAATTTGACCCAAAACTGCTTTTCCACCGTAAAACTGTTGAATGCATTCTCAACTGTCTCAAAATATAATGGTACTTCCATCATATCATATGGCATCTTAGGCAACACGTGTTTCATTGCATCACCTATCTTCTTAATCTTAGACACCATTGTCTCACTTTCTCGGATCCTATTTTGTTCTGACTCCTCTCGGCTCCTTCTATCGTCTTCGTCTCTTTTCTTCAGTCTATTTTGATCTTCCTCCCTACGCAGTTCTTCTTGTTCTATCTTCTGCTGCAACAATTCTAGCTGCTTTCGGCGTTCCTCCTTTTCAATAGCCATTTCTCGTAGCTGTGCTTCCTTAAGAGCGAGTTTCTTTTGTTCTATTTGTACTTGTTCTTCCCTTTCCCTTTCCGCTCTTTCCAGACTTTCTTTCTCCATTTTCAATTCTTCCTGTCGAATTTCTTCGGCTTTTTCTAATTCTGCCAAGCGCATAGTTTCCTGTCTTCCTCACGAGCCTTTTGCTCTTCGATCTGTTGTTTCCGTATTTCTTCATCACTTTTTCTTGCTCTCTCGTATTCTATCATTAATTCCATCCTTCTTCGTTCTGCTTCGTCACGATCTTTTTTCAGTTGTTCTAACTGAAGCTGGAATTGTTGCTTCTGCATCTCTATCTCTTCTTGTCTCATCCTTTCTGCTCGTTCTGCTTGTTCTTTCTCTTCTTGTCTGATCTTTTCTGCTCTTTCTTTCTCTTCTTGTCTCCGTTCTTTCTCTTCTTGCCTCATTTGTTCCTCTTTCTCCTTCTCTTGTTGTCTCCGTTCTATCTCTTCTTGTCTCCTTTGTTCCTCTTTCTCTTTCTCCTCTTGTCTCCGTCGCTCCTCTTTCTCTTTCTCTTCTTGTTTCCGTTCTTTCTCTTCTTGCCTACGTTGCTCCTCTTTTTCTTTCTCTTCTTGTTTCCGTTCTTTCTCTTCTTGCCTACGTTGCTCCTCCTTCATCATCATAAATTGTATCAACGCCTCCATAGACATCGGTGCCTGTGGTTTTTCAACTGGCTTTTCCTCAGCCCCACCAACCGCACCTTTCTCTTCAGCTTCCTTTTTAAGCCAAACCTCAGCTAAAGCTTCCATCAAATTTTCCCTAGACATCACATCGACTTCTTCCACATCTAGACCGGCTTCAATTAGATATTTTATTATTCGATCAGAAGCCATCTTTTTTATATTTGCTTTCTTTTGTTCTGTAAGTTTCTCCATCTTACTTCTTTACTTCAGTGATTTACGTGAAGAAATCGAGGGAGTGACTATGATTTTTGTGATTGGTTGACTTCAATTCTTATTGTTCCTCGAATAAACAAGCAAGTTTTGTATACCTCTCTCTGGCGTTGCGTTGTCGTAATGTCGTTCGTATGCCCGTTGTATCTTCTCACCAGCTGCTCGGATGCTCGAAATGCTTCTCCGGTCGATCAGATGCTCAGTTTCCTTCTCCCGTGTGGTCGGCTCCTCGTATTGTTTCGATATTCCGTCGTCTGTAAACTGGTAAACTGACTTCGATATCCCTCCGAGCGTAAACTTCGATTCAAAATCCACCGTCCGTAACCTGAGTTCTATATCCACCGTTTGTAACTTGGCTTCAAATATCCCTCCGACCGTAAGCTTGGATACGTTATCCCACCGTTCGTAAATATTCCTCCGACCGTAAACTTGGATTGACTATCCCACCGCTGCCACCAAAATGTGAGCTTATCCCTCACGCCTTTCCAGTCTCTTGAAAAGTTCAGCAGCGCAGCCTATAGGCCTAACCTAAATGACTGTACTGAGGTAGCTAATGGCTAGTTTATAAGTGTCTAAAGTTCTTTAACTTGTTTACTTAAAACAACGATCGGTTTCTTGTATTCAGTTTCTTCAAATATCCAAAAGTTGCAATCAACACAAAATTCACCAACAACGGCAAACAATAAAATGATACAACAGAAACGCCATCTTATTAACACTTTCTTCATAAACTACTCCTTCTACACCTGACTAGCACACCTACACGTGTCTATCTCACTCTCAGCGTACACACGTCCTTCAGCCGCTCTGTCCGTCTCTCTGTCTTTCTCTCTGTCTCTGTCTCTCGCGCTCTCCGGCGACGTCGCGCCGCTGCAACTTTCCCGCCACTCAGGCACCTGGCCTTCCTCAGCTGTACGCTCTTGCATAACAATTAGCTGACCATTATAATGCTATACAAAATTAGCTTGCATTTTCATTTCATGGTTTTTAGATCATGTGCTAGTAAATGCTTTACCCTGTGCGCTCATAAAAATTCTGCCATGCCTGCTTGCCCGAAAAAGGTTCATCCGCCCATGCCTGCTTTGCCCTCCTCCTACGAGTAGTCCTGCATGGACAGCATGCTTACCTTTGCTCCACACACTGCCAGTCTCACCCGCTCTTCCTACTTTCATCTCAGGCGGCTTAGGGCCATCCGTCGCTCTGTCTCCTCCTGTCTTTACTTCAATTGTTCATGCCTTCGTCTGTTCCCGAGTTGACTATTGTAATTCGCTATTGGTTGGCCTTCCTAAAGTTCGTCTCTCCCGGGTCTCCCCTCTTCAGTCTGTCTTAAACTCGGCGGCCAGACTAATAGCCCGGCTTTCTCGCTTTTCTCACATCTCTGTTTTTATGTTTGACCATCTCCATTGGCTTCCCCTTATTGCTAGGATACAACTCGAAGCAGTGGCGTAGCCATGCCCGGGCAATTACGGGCAATGCCCGGGATGGCGATCAGCTCTGCCCGGGCTGCGCGGAATCGAGAAGTTGATAAATTTTAATTGTATTTGGATGGCTTTTGATGCTATTAAAATTTGTGTGTTGGGAACTTGGGATAACGACGTCACAGTTGCATATGGGCTAACATTGAATCTTGCACCGTCAAAAGACTCCCTGCATGGGCTATAACTGGCACGTCATATATTCATTCATTATATTCATTACTAGCTGGGGTACCCGGCGTTGCCCGGGAAGTTTGGGATTCGTTCGTTCCCGGCCAATCCCTCCCTTCCTCAACCCCCAATTTCTTCCCCCTCCAATCCCCCATCCCCACCCCGACCACCACACGACACCCCACCACACTCCGCCACCACACTCCGACCTCCACCGGTACGCCACCCGTGAAATAGAGATTTTCGGGGAAAATGTTCTTCCCCCCACACCCCCCTACCCCCACACTCCCCACCCCGGCACGACACCCCACGACACCACCCCACTCCACCCCCTACCTCCTACCCCACCACACACGACACACCACGAAACCCACCACACTCCAACCTCCACCGGTACGCCACTCGTGAAATTTAGATATTCGGAAAATTTTTCTTCCCCACCCCCACCCCCAAACCCCTCCACCCCCACACGACACCCCACGACACTCACCACACTCCAACATCCACGGGTACGCCACCCGTGAAATTTAGGTTTTCGGGGAAAAAATTACCCCACCCTGCTCCCCAACTCACCCCCACTTCCCCATTCCTCACCACCCCACCCTCCACCACCACATTCCACCACACTCCGACCTCCACCGGTACGCGATCCGTGAAATCCGAACTGGCAAAAGCGCTTCCCTTTTCATCCCCGCCCCCTCCCCACCCCACCCCAACCCCTTCCCGCACACCACACCCCACGACACCCACCACACTCCAACCTCCACCGGTACGCCACCCGTGAAATTTTGATTTTCGGGAAAAAATTATCCCACCCCACCCCAATCACCTCCTCCAACCCCAGCCCTCACCCACCCCCCACCACAGGCCACGACACCCACCACATTCCAACCTCCACGGGTACACCACCCGTGAAATGTTGGTTTTCGGGGAAAAAATTATACCCCACGCTCACCCCCCTCCCCCACACCCCCACGACACCCCACCACACTCCAAACTCCACCGGTACGCCACCCGTGAAATTTAGATTTTCGGGGAAAAAATTCTTTCCCCAACCACCCCCCTACAGTACCCCACCCCACACGACACCCACCACACTCCAACCTCCACCGGTACGCCACCCGTGAAATTTTGATTTTCGAAGAAAAAATTCTACCCCACCCCTACCCCACACCCCCACCCCACACGACACCCCCACGACACCCACCACACTCCAACCTCCATCGGTACGCCACCCGTGAAATTTTGGTTTTCGTGAAAAAAATTCTCCCACCCCCACCCCAATCACCCCCTCCAACCCCAGCCCTCACCCACCCCCCACCACAGGCCACGACACCCGCCACATTCCAACCTCCACGGGTACACCACCCGTGAAATGTTGGTTTTCGGGGAAAAAATTATCCCCCATGCTCCCCCTCCCCCCACACCCTCCACGACACCCCACGACACCCACCATACTCCAACCTCCACCGGTACGCCACCCGTGAAATTTAGATTTTCTGGAAAAAATTTCTTTCCCAACCACCCCCTACACCACCCCACCCCACACGACACCCACCACACTCCAACCTCAACGGTACGCCACCCGTGAAATTTTGATTTTCGGGGAAAAAATTCTTCCCCACCCCCCTACCCCACACCCCACCCCACACGACACCCCCACGACACCCACCACACTCCAACCTCCATCGGTACGCCACCCGTGAAATTTTGGTTTTCGTGAAAAAAATTCTTCCACCCCAAACCCCCCAACCACAACACCCCCCACCCCAGCTCTCAGCCACCCCCACCACAGCCCACGACACCCACCACACTCCGACCTCCACCGGTAAGCCACCCGTGAAATTTTGGTTTTCGTGACATTTTGGTTTTCGTGAAAAAATTCTCCCACCCCAACCTCACTCCCCACCACAGCACCCCCACCCCAGCCATCAGCCACCCCCCACCACAGCCCACGACACCCACCACACTCCGACCTCCACCGGTAAGCCACCCGTGAAATTTTGGTTTTCGGGAAAAAAAACTATGCATGGCAACGGCTGAAAAAGTAGGGAAAATGAGGGGTTTTACCCTCCCCCACCCTGGCCCCATGGTGGCAGAGATTCGCCGACCCCCCAATAACCTGTGTCGGGTCGACCCCGAACCCCCTGCAAAAAATTGGGGTCGATTGCTTCAAAAATGTAGCCGTGCATAGCTAACACACAATCAATCAAACAAACACACAGACTTACTGAAATATATATAAGATATGCATTTATATAGCGCCTCTTCAAGGGGCTACTCAGAGGCGCTCCCAACCTCAGCGCGGCCAAATAAAACTGTTTTAAGATGAGAGAGGAAAGTCTGAGAAGGATTTTTACAAAGAGAGCGGAGGGTCAGAGGAAGACCATTCCAGGTTGAGGGTCCCACCACCGAGAAAGCACGGCTCTGCATAGTGGAAGTTCGAGCAAAAGGTACTGAGAGTAGACTTTGTTCAGTCGAACGAAGGGAGCGGAAGGGGTGAGAACTAAGAGTAGGGCTACAAAGCTCACAAAGATAGGCAGGAGCAAGGCCTAGCATGCAGCGCCAGACTAGAGTAGATATCCTATACTCAATTCGCTGCTTGAGTGGAAGCCAGTGGAGAACGTCACGCATATAACTGGAGATGTGGCTGAATTTAGGTATGCGGCCAATAAGGCGGGCAGCAGAGCGCAGGACGCGATCAAGGCAACTCAGACGGGAAATTGGTAGGCCAGCATAGAGAGAGCAGCAGTAGTCAAGTCTGGTGGTAACAAAAGAATGGACAATTATATAATATTTAATATAATTATAACAATATATACAAGTAGGCCTAACACATCTCTGTACTTATATACATACTCTATGCCGTTTGTCCTCCATCATCTGCCCTTCGTGAACCTGATATTATTAATGGATGTCAAACTGTACACGGTTGCAAAGTATAGTCTTGCTCCATTAGGCCTATTCGCAGAGCATTCCCACAATCATGCTCTCCAGTTCAGCAGGAAGAGAGGGCCAGAGGTCGCTGACCTTGACGAACGGGTTATCAGTCTCGGCTAGATACATTTCAAAGTCTGTCGTCCCTTATATAGCCTCTGAGGAATGTTTGAACTGTTCAACTGACGGCATCAGCGGTCTTTTCCTTGGCTAGAGCCTCGGACCTCGGTATTAGCGCTTATACCGGGGTCCGCGCTATAGAGCCCCGGCTATGCCAGAGGAAAATTATCACCTTCTGAAGTCCTGACAAATCATCATCATATTTGGGTAACTTACGTAACTACGACAGATGTAAGTAAGCCTAGGCCAGACAGCCGAATAATAAATATGCATAGGCCTACATTTTAAAGTGCTCCATAAATAAATGGTCATCATAAAGAATAATTATGCTCATTATTGTTGTTAGGATTATAGGCCACTACGTGTGTGATTAAAAAATGTTTGACTTTGATCGGTTCTATGGATGACGTATTTTTTGGTCTATCGATGATCGATCATGTCTGCAGAGACCAAAATGGGGAAAGCAATTGGTTAATTAAGGAATATTCGTAGGCCTATCTTATCCATTAATTATAAATAACTGGTATTAATTAATAACGTACGTGCTTGGACCAGTCACAGGTATAATTTTTTCCCTATTCACTGGGCATTCATTTACCACCTGATGTAATAGTAAAGATATATAAATTACATTCCGCATTATAATACATAGCCTACAGTCCAATGTACTATATAGAAAGGACTTGGTGAGATCATAAAATGCGCTATATATAGGGTGCCCTAACACATACATACATACATACATACATACATACATACATACATACATACATACATACATACATACAATGCATACATACATACATACATACATACATACATACATACATACATACGTACATACATACATACGTACATACATACATACATGCATACATACATACATACATACATACATGCATACACACATACATACATACATGGACACATACATATATATATATATAATATATATGCAAAAATACTGCCCGGGTTACATTTTGCTTCTGCCTACGCCACTGACTCGAAGTACCGACATTAATCTCCCGGTCATGTACTGGCCGAGCTCCCATCTAGGCCTACCTCCGTGACCTCATCCATCTGCCGACCTCGGCCACTTCTCTTCGCCCGCTACGCTCCTTAGATCGGCATGATCTCTTCGTCCCGCGAGCTAGGACTACCCTAGCTAAAAAGCGTGCATTTGCTCTCATTGACCCGGCATTGTGGAACCAGCTTCCTCCTTTAACTCGTTCCTCCATATTAACTGGTGGGCCTATTGCCTCTTTTCGGTGTCTCGACTACTTTTTTCTCTCTTGGTCTAACGTACTGGGAGCGCCTCTGATTGGTGTGCACTGTGAGAGGCGCTTTATAAATACAATACAATACGCATAATATGATTCAGCGTCACAACCATTGTATTACACTATCTCCCCACAGGTCTTTCACTCAAAACTGAAAACATTGCTCTTTCAAAAATCCTATCCTGATTCTTCTTCTCCTTACATCCCCCGCCACTTCAACTCTAAACATCACCCACCTTAGCCGTCCATCTATCTGCCTGCCTGACTCTCCGGACTTGACCCGCTGCCTATCGATTTTGTTTTGATTGAGCGCCTGTGAATAAGCTGGTTCCCGCGACTTGGCTTTTGTGGGCGCTGTAGAAGTTTCGAGATTACGATTACGAAGGAGTCTATTAACTGTAATACACTGTATCAGCGTAATACACCTTTCGCACTATAGCTATCTATAGGGCCTATATATATACCTACGGGCGCTGAGCCCACCGTTGCTGATGATGATAATAGGGCATATAGCCTATATGTACTAAGGGATGAAAAATTTCAGTTCGGTACGACAGGTGGTGCAGAATGCTGCCTGCCCGAAGTAGGCAGTCTTTTTTAACTGAAAATGATGATTTATGCAACACGTACCTGGTACTTGCAGATCATCCTAAGCATCATATTTCGACGCGCACGTCCGCGACTTGTTAATTCTGAAGAGTGCGGCGTCGGTTAGGCGATTTATTTCACACGTTTGCCGTGTCTGGTTGACCTTTCCCTACTTTGCCGACGTGCTTAATGGATGACCCCTTTTACCGGTTCCAGATGTAACGAAGACTTGCACGGAAGGTTGTCTGGGATGCCATGGAGTCCAAACGAAACTCCGCACGAGAAACAACGTGTATCATAATTGTATACAAAGTGCACTGCGGTAATAATGATTAACGGGAACGCACCGCGACCGCCCCTGCCCTGCCCTCATTTCCATGGACATTAATATAAATGGAGCCGATATTATGGACGTTGAAGAATCGATCCTCTATGGATTCCATGCTGGCAGGATCAGATCCATCCAGCCATAGACCTATCCCTTTCCCAGTTGGGACCTTTCGAAGTTCTACGGTGATATTTCAAGGGATTAACTGTGGCTGCAATGCATGATGGGACGCTCTGGCTCAGAGGTCAACTGATTTATTTACTTGCACTGTCTATACGCGGTAAATATAATTGAGTGCACGTGTGCGAGTTTTCGGGGACGCGGGAGAACAGGTAGGTCTACCCGCAAGCCAATTTCCTGGACAGGGTATGGTAGAGTACACCCACTTAGACTTAATTCTTCGCTCGTCCGTGCGTAACCAATGCCAGAGCAAGGCGTCGACAGATCAGATTTTGTAATTTGTCAGTATTTACAAGACAATGAGTAGGCGAAACCTTTGTTTGTCTGTCAAACAAAGTTACTCAGAAGCGCTCCCTGCCCAACCTCGGAGGAAGAAACAGTGTGTTTGTAGCTTGCGCACGTGCACATAATCCGCAGATAGGCAAAACGCAGATACAAGTTCGGTAGCTTTGCCATTCCAAGTTGATTGCACGTGAATTCAAAGGCCAAACCAGGTGGATCTAAAGAGAGGCCATGCCAAGTGAATCCAAATGAAGGTAATTCCAGGTGAATCAAAAGGAAGATCATCAAAAGTGAATCCAAAGGAGTGCCATTCCAAGTCGATCCAAATAAAATAGGTCTACAATCCAGGTGGGTCCAAAAGGAGGCCATTATTTTCAACCCACTGACAAAGTTGCATCATGCCAGGGAAAAACCTAATTCACCGCAGTCAGTAGAATGAAGATATCTACTGCCAGCCAAACTGTAAGTAGAATGAAGATATCTACTGCCAGCCGAACTGTCAGTAGAATGAAGATATCTACTGCCAGCAAAATAGTAAGTGGAATAAAGATATCTACTGCCAGCAAAATAGTAAGTGGAATGAAGATATCTACTGCCAGCCAAACAGTAAGTAGAATGAAGATATCTACTGCCAGCCAAACTGTTAGTAGAATGAAGATATCTACTGCCAGCCAAACTGTTAGTAGAATGAAGATATCTACTGCCAGCCAAACTGTTAGTAGAATGAAGATATCTACTGCCAGCCAAACTGTTAGTAGAATGAAGATATCTACTGCCAGCCAAACTGTTAGTAGAATGAAGATATCTACTGCCAGCCAAACTGTTAGTAGAATGAAGATATCTACTGCCAGCCAAACTGTTAGTAGAATGAAGATATCTACTGCCAGCCAAACTGTTAGTAGAATGAAGATATCTACTGCCAGCCAAACTGTTAGTAGAATGAAGATATCTACTGCCAGCCAAACTGTTAGTAGAATGAAGATATCTACTGCCAGCCAAACTGTAAGTAGAATGAAGATATCTACTGCCAGCCAAACTGTTAGTAGAATGAAGATATCTACTGCCAGCCAAACTGTTAGTAGAATGAAGATATCTACTGCCAGCCAAACTGTTAGTAGAATGAAGATATCTACTGCCAGCCAAACTGTTAGTAGAATGAAGATATCTACTGCCAGCCAAACTGTTAGTAGAATGAAGATATCTACTGCCAGCCAAACTGTTAGTAGAATGAAGATATCTACTGCCAGCCAAACTGTTAGTAGAATGAAGATATCTACTGCCAGCCAAACTGTTAGTAGAATGAAGATATGTCGCTGATCCAACTACACTCGCTGACCTCTCGGTGGAGGAGGCCTTTTCATGCTACGAGACGAGTATGTCGAATCTGGTTGACAGGTTCCTTCCTTTACGTACGATAACCATCCGTCGAAGCCCGCTATCACCATGGTTTGACGGAGAATGCCGATCAATGCGACGCCAGGCTCGACGCCTTGAGCGGAAGTACAGACGCACTGGACTTCCATACGACTGCTCGACCTGGGTGCATTTTGTGCGTGACATGCACTGCAAATATCGTGAAAAGGAAGGAACATACTGGGAAACCAGAATTTCGTCTCACGTCGGAGAACCTAAGCGTCTGTGGGCAGCGTTCAACGATCTTCTGGGTGGTCGGCGTGACCGCGCTGGTCACTCTTCAACGGAGTTTACAGCAGACGATTTCCTGGCGTCATACACCACAAAGATCCTCGACGTTCGTCACTCCACGGAGAATGCTGCTCCTCCTCACTACCCTCCCACCGACTGTTGTCTGCCAGATCTGGACGAAGTCACCAGTGAGGAAGTGCGTCGCCTCATTCTTGCTTCTCCTGCCAAGTCATGTGAGCTGGACCCTCTACCGACCTTTCTGCTCCAGGAGCTAGTTGACGTCTTGCTACCACTCCTTACGGTCCTGTGCAACCGATCAATTCGGGAAGGTATCCTGCCATCGTCACAAAAGCAATCTATCTTGATCCCAGCATTTAAAGGAGACGACTTGGACCCAGCCAACCCGGTGAACTACAGACCGATTGCAAACGTCTCGTTCTTATCCAAGATCATTGAGAAGATGGTGGCGGGTCAGCTCATTGCGTACCTGGAGAGAAACAAATTACTTACACCTTTCCAATCCGGCTTCAGAAGGTTTCATTCCACCGAAACTCTGTTGCTCCGACTCCTATCTGACATCTATGGAGCCATCGACAGATCGGAACTGACCTTGCTCGCCCTTTTCGACGTCAGCGCAGCTTTTGATACTGTAGACCACGACATCCTACTTAAGCGGTTGAATGTTTCGTTTGGGTTGTCTGGTAATTTTCTGGAGTGGATCGGCTCTTTCCTGCATGGGCGCACTATAAGTGTGGTCCATGGCTCGACTAGGTATCGGTGGGTCCCTGCCCCATATGGTTTGCCTCAGGGTTCAGTTCTTGGTCCACTCTTATACATAATTTATACCACTGGTCTCGACCTGCTTCTTGCAGAACATGGTGCCTTTAGCCAACTCTACGCTGATGACACACAGGCATACATGCACTGCCTCTCATCTAACGCTTCCTCTACAGTTAGGGCTATGAGTCAGGTGCTCATTGCCCTGAGAGCATGGATGGCATCAAACCGTCTTAGACTAAACCCTGCTAAGACTAAATTCATTTAATTCAAAAAAGGTCACGTGGGGTAACCAGCTAGGCACAGCGCTCGGAGACTGAATCTACATTTTCCTTCCTTTCTTCGTCTTCTTTACAACGACAATCCTGCTTTTCTACATAACACTCTTCATAAATCCGGTGAGTCCGTTCCTTTTTTTCATATCTTCTTAAATTATCTAATTTCTGAAATATAGACTTTTGTCTGAAACCCTTTGTTTCAAATCTTTTCAAACCCGCTGCCATTACTCCGACCAATCATCTTCGTTCTACGCTCCAATGCACTCATTAACGCTCCTTCTCCTCTTCCTCCTCCTCTGCCCTCGCTGCCTTACAGACAATGCTTCCTACTCCCCTCACCCACGCCATGCCTGCCAAACTGCAACGGCTGAATATCGTCACCTCTCAGTCATTCCGCTCTCATATTTCATCACACCGCATCGCTTGAATACTAGACCTCAGAAACTTTGCCCGTCCTTCCTTCTTCTCCTCTTATGTGGTGACATTTCTGTTAATCCTGGGCCATCATCTTCATCTCACTCCAGCGCAAATATCTCACACAATGCAACCAGACTCTCAAGCAAGAACTTTCTACTTTACTCTCTCAACATCCGGTCCCTACTAAACGAAAACAACTCTACTTCCCTCACTGACCTTGCTTCCGGCTCCCGTCCACCGGATCTCATTGCTCTCCAAGAAACCTGGCTATCCTCTACCTCTTCAAACGCCCACATTGCTGATTGCATACCACCTGGCTACTCTCTTCAAAGTTTCCCTCGAATAACCGCCTCCTCTAAATCCTCAAAAATATCTGGTGGCGGCACTGCCTTCCTGGTTCGTGAGCCGGCTGTCGTCCTAAACTCCTCTCGCCACGTCTTCAGTTCTTTCGAATGTTCGTCCACAACACTTCGACTTTCCTCAGACCTACTCACAGTTTTCAACATCTATCGTCCTCCTACCTCGTCTAAGTACTCCTCTAAAAACTCGGTCTTTCTTGATGAATTTAGCTCTCTCCTCTCAGTTGCTGCCACTACTCCCAACGAATTCTTACTCACTGGCGATTTCAACGTCCATGTTGACGATCCATCTAACTCTCATGCAACTGACTTTCTGAACCTCCTCTCATCAGTCAATCTCGTCCAACACGTCAACTTCCAGACCCACATCAAAAATCACACTCTCGACCTTGTCATAACTGCCAACACCTCCCTTTTATCTCCCAAGCTATCGCACTCTATTCTCAACATAACTGACCACTACCTTATCATGGCTGACCTTGAAATTAAACCCTTTGCTCGGCCTCCTCCTTCCACTCATTCTTTCCGTCGCTTAGGGTCCATTGACTCCCAGGCCTTCATTAAAGATATTCGCAGTTCTCAACTTGTTCTTAATCCTCCTTCCTCCCTTGATGACCTTCTGTCCTGCTACAACTCCACTCTTTCCGACCTCCTTGACATTCACGCACCACTCATCACCAAACCCAGCTCACATGCCACTAACCCCTGGTTCACTTCCTACCTCCAAGCTTTCAAAACCTTCCGTAGGCGACTTCAGCACATCTACAAGGACGCCACTGACTCTCTATCCAAAACAAAAGCCCTCTCAAACCTAAAATCAGCCACAAACAGATATCACGCACTCATCACTGCTACAAAAAGGAAATATTACTCCTCACTTATTCACTCCAGCTCCTCCAACCCTCGCCATCTCTGGAGAGTTGTCAACTCTCTCCTTCATCGCAAATCTCCCTCTCCACTGCCAAGCTCCATTCCAGCCCCCTCTATGGCCGATACATTCTGTTCATTCTTCTCGGATAAAGTCTCCTCCCTTCGCTTCACACTGCAGTCCCTCCTTGATTCACAATCCTCCAACACCGATGCATCTCCGTTTCCAAATCCTACTCCTCCTGTCTCTCAGTCATCGCTTCCAATTCTCAACCCCGCCTCTGAAGCTGAAGTGTCACTCCTGTTAAATTCTCTTCCAAGCAAACAGTGTGAATTGGATCCTATCCCAACTGCTCTCCTAAAAGACTGCGCTTCCGTCCTCATTCCTATAATCACTAAAATTATCAATCTTTCACTCTCCACTGGCAATTTCCCAATGGTCTTCAAGCAATCTCTCGTCACTCCTCTTCTGAAAAAGGCAAATCTTGACAAGGAAAACCTATCAAATTACCGACCCATCTCCAACCTTTCTTTTCTATCTAAATTAACCGAACGAATTGTCCTTTCCCGGCTAAACGATTACCTCTCCTCCAACTCACTCCTCAACCCCCACCAATCAGGCTTCACTAAACATCACTCCACAGAAACTCTACTTGTCTCTCTGTATAATAAACTGGTTTCTGCCGTCAGTCATCAACAAGTCTCCTGCCTCTGCCTCCTCGACATCTCCGCTGCATTCGACACCATCGATCACAATCTTCTTCTTAACCGTCTCTCTTCTTCTTTTGGCGTCTCTGGCACTGCTCTACTTTGGTTCCAGTCATATCTCTCTTCCAGATCCTTCTCTGTTAAAGCCTCCAGTCACTGTTCACAACCCCTTCCACTATCTTGTGGCGTTCCACAAGGCTCCGTCCTTGGTCCGTTGCTCTTCATTCTCTACACCACTCCTTTAAGCCATCTCATAAAATCCTCGTCTGTTGACCACCATCTCTACGCAGACGACACTCAACTCTTCATTTCCTTCTCCCCAGGCTCTTTTTCCACCTCCATTGCTCAACTTCTCAATGTGGTCAATTTAATCTCTAAATGGATGTCTTCCAACCTCCTCTGCCTCAACCCCTCCAAAACAGAGTTCATCATTCTTGGACTTCCTGACCAAATCAAGAAAATCCCAGACCCTTCAATACACCTATCGACTAACTCTTCGTCTCTTACCTTTACTTCTGATGCTCCTGTCCGCAATCTTGGTGTAATGTTTGATTCGCATCTCTCCTTCTCTAACCACATCTCCAACCTATCGCGTTCCTGCTTCATGCACATCCGGGACCTCCGTCGCATCCGACCCATGCTCGATTTCAAAACTGCCTCTACCATTGCGACGTCCATCGTCCACTCAAAACTTGACTATTGCAACTCTCTGTTCTTAAGCCTTGACTCCTCACAACTTAAGCGCCTCCAACTCATTCAAAATTCTCTAGCTAGAGCCGTCACCAGAACACCCAGACATCATCACATCACCCCCATCCTCAAATCACTTCACTGGTTGAAAATCCCAGAGCGAATCCACTTCAAAGTTCTCTCCTTAACCTACAACTCCTTGCAATGCTCTCAGCCAAGTTATCTTCGCGAACTCTTCACCATCCAACCTACCCGTTCTACCCGATCATCCGCCTGCCTTACACTTTCTCGACCGCCGGTCACAAGTCATCTCAAGTTCTCCAACCGAGCCATATCCATCTCAGCACCACGCCTTTGGAATGAACTGCCTCCTGAATTCCGATCCTTTTCAGTCTATCCGCCATCATTACTAATCACACACCATCACCTTCCTCAGGCTCCTCTATCCATCACACCTCGGGCTTTTCATTCAAAACTCAAGACACTCCTTTTCACGAACTCTTACCCTGTCTCATCTGATCCTCCACCTTCCAATCCCCGGCCCAAACGACACCCGCCTTAATAGCTGTTCCGCCCCTCTGATCCTATGGAATTTCGACCCTGACCACCACGGACTACTCTCACGGACAACCCTTCTAACTCAACGCATTTGATCCTGATCTTATGGTAACTCGACCCGGACCACCATGGACTACTCTCACGGACAACCCTTCTAACTCAACGCAGCGCTCGTGAATAAGCTGGTGCCCCGCGCTTGGCTTTCGAGTGGCGCTTTAGAAATTTCGAGTTTACGATTACGATTACGATTACGATTACGATTTGGCTGGGCTCCAGGCAGCAGCTGTCTAAGCTTGATCTGATTCACCTCTCTGCTGAATTTCCCGACTATACTTTCTCCACCTCAGTCCGTGACCTTGGTGTTGTGCTAGACCAGGAACTTACTTTTGTACCTCACATTAATCGTCTCAGTCGCTCCTGTTTCTATCAGCTGCGCCAGCTTCGCACTGTCGCTCGCTCTCTCTCAACTGGTGCGGCAAACTACGCTTGTACATTCCTTTGTCTCAGCTCATCTTGACTATTGCCTATCCCTTTATGCTGGTTTACCATCTGGTCGATTATCTTCTCTTGACCGTATTCTGCGCGCTGCAGCACGCCTCATTGGTCATCTGCCCAAATTTGGTCATGTTACAAATTACATGCTGGAGGTTCTGCATTGGCTCCCAGTCCGTCAGCGCATCGAATACAGAATCTCGTCCTTAATATGGCGCTGCCAGCTAGGTCTTGCTCCATCTCACCTACTCGATCTTTGTCGGCCTGTGTTAAGTGCTCGGACTGGTCGGTCCCTACGCTCGGCTATTAGGGAAGTACTCTTTGTCCCATTTGCTCGTACCTCCACCATGCAGAGTCGTGCTTTTTCTGTGGTTGGCCCAGTGGTATGGAATGCCCTCCCACTTGAGCTGCGCCTGTTCCCTAGATCACTCTCTGACACATTCTATAAGCACCTAAAAACTGTTCTGTTTGTCCGTACTGGAGTCGGGAGCGCCTCTGAGTAGTTTCCTTGAAGAGGCGCTATATAAATACTTGAATGAATGAATGAATGAATCTACTGCCAGCCAAACTGTTAGTAGAATGAAGATATCTACTGCAAGCCAAACTGTAAGTAGAATGAAGATATCTACTGCAAGCCAAACTGTAAGTAGAATGAAGATATCTACTGCCAGCCAAACTGTTAGTAGAATGAAGATATCTACTGCCAGCCAAACTGTTAGTAGAATGAAGATATCTACTGCCAGCCAAACTGTTAGTAGAATGAAGATATCTACTGCCAGCCAAACTGTTAGTAGAATGAAGATATCTACTGCCAGCCAAACTGTTAGTAGAATGAAGATATCTACTGCCAGCCAAACTGTTAGTAGAATGAAGATATCTACTGCCAGCCAAACTGTTAGTAGAATGAAGATATCTACTGCCAGCCAAACTGTTAGTAGAATGAAGATATCTAGTGCCAGCCAAACTGTCAGTAGAATGAAGATATCTACTGTCAGCCAAACCGTAAGTAGAATGAAGATATCTAGTGCCAGCCAAACTGTTAGTAGAATGAAGATATCTAGTGCCAGCCAAACTGTCAGTAGAATGAAGATATCTACTGTCAGCCAAACCGTAAGTAGAATGAAGATATCTAGTGCCAGCCAAACTGTTAGTAGAATGAAGATATCTACTGCCAGCCAAACTGTTAGTAGCATGAAGATATCAACTGCCAGCAAAACTGTCAGTAGAATGAAGATATTTACTGCCAGCCAAACTGTCAGTAGAATGAAGATATCTACTGCCAGCCAAACTGTTAGTAGAATGAAGATATCTACTGCCAGCCAAACTGTTAGTAGAATGAAGATATCTACTGCAAGCCAAACTGTAAGTAGAATGAAGATATCTACTGCCAGCCAAACTGTTAGTAGCATGAAGATATCAACTGCCAGCAAAACTGTCAGTAGAATGAAGATATTTACTGCCAGCCAAACTGTCAGTAGAATGAAGATATCTACTGCCAGCCAAACTGTCAGTAGAATGAAGATATCTACTGCCAGCCAAACTGGAAATGGAGCAGCACACATCAATCGGCAATCAGTTATACAGTCATTTAGCGATAATCAACTGGTCCACATGGAACCAAATGTCAACTTCCCAATAAAGCACAATTGCAAACAGCTCTTATCATGGTTCCCGGACAATTCGGAGCTGGACAATTCGAAGCTGGGCAATTTGGAGCGGCCACAAATTATTTTCAGCAATCCAACTTCAATTGAAGCAAGAATTATTTTCATTAATACAACTACTATTGGAGCGACAAAATTTTCTCTCCATAAATCCCATTTAAACCAACTTCTATATAAGCAACAATATTTTCGTCAATCCAAGCTCTATATTAGCAAGAATTATTTTCACGAATCCAACTTTGATTTGATAGAGCAACAATATTTTCATCAATCCAACTTCTATTGAAGAAAGAATTATTTTCATCAATCCAACTTCTGCTTAAGCAACAATATTTTACTCAATCAGACTTGTAATTTTTTTTAATTGTCAATCCACTCCGAATTGTCTGCACACCCTTATCAAAGTGCATCAGGATTCATGAATGATTCATTGAACAAGAAAGCCATGGTAAGGGATGGAACCAGTTTTATTCGAATGTGCCATGTCAGCACTACATCAATCACTCCAACCCTTTGCTTGGAATCGAGTAGAGATCTTGTGTCAACGCAGTAGACGTGACCAGAATATTATTACTGCATACAAATCTGTGCTCAACAAAGTAATTAGTTCTTTGAAAGATTAGCCAAACATACACAGAAATTAATTAACAAATACGTGCATTTGGCATTCAATGACGACCACCTGACTTTCTAAACTTAATTTCTGGACGTTGACGTAAATACAAATTAATGCACTAAAAACAATTACAGTTAAGTTGTGACGGTCTTACAATTAAACCATAGTACGAATAGTGTCGACTAGATCCACCGGTTCTAATGTGGACCAGGCTACAACTAGAGACCACGGACAGTCAGACGAATCCGAACGCCATGATTACAAAGTGAAATTTCTTACGTGCAACCAAAAAAAGAGACCAGTCAAGTTAGAGGCCATCACACCAATCATCATACATCACAAGAATGGCATTTACGACACCGAGAGGTTCGTGAATCACTCTTCAGGCTGCGTTACGACGGAAATACAAAAGACTTTCTGCCCACACCACTACACAGACCAGTAACTAGCGTATACATCCCACCGAACAAAACTGTCTTCACTAAAACCCATTACTCTTTAGATAAGAACTGTCTTTAATTCAACAAGAGAACATGCCGCCATCCACACGCCTTCAAAGATCTCAGTTCAGTTTCAACCTGACATAAACAAAGCAGGTTCCTATTCATTCTCAATTTATAGTCAGCAGTGTCTGCTACCAGCGGAAGTGTCTAGCGACGAGGTGCAGCGCGGTCAATACGACTTCCCGACATGCCACCCCCACCACCACCGGGCGGTCCACCCCTCTTAACGCCACCATCATCTGGTTCCTAAACATTCCAAATAAAAAAACACAATAATTATATAATAAATCAGTTACAACCTTGGAAGTCCAACATCAGTAAGACTATCTATCAAGAAGCACTTTGTGAAGGATATACTAAAAGATGCTGTTGATGACCAACATACCTAAAACTAAAAAAACTGCTAAAACTGACACAAACATGTCTTCCTATCATCCCATTAATCTCCTTAGCAACCAAAAACACATTGCAACTCAACAGCGCAATGCTGTGGCCACTTGTAACAATTTCATTTACATTATATTATATGGTATTTAACGTACAACCCAAATAATGCGATACCACAGGGAAAAACGAGCCACAAAGAAAAACCAGAAACAACCAAAGCATTTCCATCACTTTTTGCCAACCCTTGAAGCACCAGGTCTGTTAACTATATTCACAACTGAGATCCTTATCTCTGTGTGATATCACAAACAAATTTGTTCCTCATAAATCTCTGCTACTAAAAAGATAAAGTTTTAAAATGGATCAGTTGCAGAAACATGACCCTGCTGAGCCATTTGTGAGGTGCCATGTATGGCCCCCCATATAAATTCTCATTATTATTATTTATGCCCCGAGATAATATACAAATAATGTTGTCATTATTTTTTTTTGCCCAAAGGTAAACATGATCCCTTGGGGACTTCAACACTCTCGATAAAATCAGATTTGTCTGGAATGGACCCTATTCGTCAAGGTCCCAGTTAGAAAATGTATCCCTAAAAACCACATATTATTATCATTATTACTATTACTACTACTATTATTATTATTATTATTATTATTATTATTATTATTATTATTATTATCATCATTACCCTGGGCTTTGCATCTGTGGATCGGTCTCTTCGATCTGGACGTCGATCATCTCGTTTATTTTCCCTCGCAATTCGATCATCCCTTGCTCGTGTTGCTGCGGCGACCTTCTGCTCGCGCTCCTCCTGCATCTGCATCTGCTCACGCTCCTGTCGCTTGAGTTCCCGTTCTGCATCAATCTGCTGCTGATTTGCAACCTTCTGAGCAATCTACAACACCGCCATCAGCAACAACAATCAGGCTGTCAGAAAAATTACCTGAACTGAACAGTGGAATCCATCATACAGGTCAGTCAATTACCCAGTCAGTCAATTACCCAGTCAGTCAATTACCCAGTCAGTCAATTACCCAGTCAGTCAATTACCTCGTCAGTCAATTACCTCGTCAGTCAATTACCCAGTCAGTCAATTACTCAGTCAATTACCCAATCAGTCAATTACCCAGTCAGTCAATTACCCAGTCAATTACTCAGTCAGTCAATTGCCCAGTCAGTCAATTACTCAGCCAGTCAATTACTCAGCCAGTCAATCACCCAGTCAGTCAATTACCCAGTCAGCCAATTACTCAGCCAGTCAATTACCCAGTTCTAAAGCTAATCACTTAAATGCTCATATAAAAAGACACGTAATTTTCTAAGAAAAAATTTAAACACTTTAAAAGGGTTTACATAAAAATCCGTGCCAACAAACCTGTTCCTCAGTTAACGGCAGCCAATAAATGCACGGCATTGCTTTCGTCTTACGAAACAGGTCGTCTAATAACTTCGCCGGAGGCTCTGCTTCAACTTTCTCTGCTAAAGTAAACAAAACAGAACTTTTCTACAGCTCAAGCATCAGAGAGCAGACGTCTGCCCGTGACACCAATAAATATATCGAATTATCGATATTATAAATATATCGATATTATAAATATATCGATTTGCGGTCGAGAAGTAATTAATCATAAATTGTGCAAATAAAGGTTACTAAATAAAAATAGCTGCTATAACGTGTAAGTCAAACTTAATTTTTTTTAAATTTATAATGCGGGTTTCACTCATATGATCATTCGTATCGTGTTAGAGCATAAAAATCACAAAAATTCAATCAGTAAAACGTTGCATGATTCCCAAGCATAAGTTATTTGTGGCAATCATCATCCCAACAAGTTAATATAGAATTCACAAACTACTTGCTGTAACTGTACAGACTTCTGACAAAGTAGCATCAACTCACATTTTGACGACATCGCTACAACACTCAACCATCCTAATTAAACGACCTTCACACAGCCATCCTAATTAAACGACCTTCACAGTCTTACTATTATCTATTACTCTGATCAACCACATCATCTACCAGTTGTCTACGGGAATCCGATGGTTAACTCTGCGTGTTTGCGAGGGCTCGCCACTGGTGACTCTTTCAGCTTACTGTGTTTTGGTTTGCAACTTGTTGTTATTTCTCGCTCGCTATGACTCTTAACATCAGTTCAGATAGTTAGAGCAGAGAGTGCCTCAAAGTAGATATCTTGAAGAGGCGCTATATAAATTCTCAGAATGAATGAATTACATATCAACAAATACAAGAATAATTAAATGAGAATTCGCAAGCTTCTCACCTTTCTTCTCCTTGCGCTCCTGACTAGAAGCTCGCCTCTTTCTTCTCTCCTCTCTCGACGCATCCCTCGCTTCCCTCTCCCTCTCCCGCGCTCCCGGCACCCCACGACCAACCGTCTTCTCCTCCTTGCGGTTCCTGTCTCGTGACCGCGAACGTGACTGCCGGACCTTGTCCCTGTCCCATTCCCTGACCGGTGGTGACCGCTCCTTTGCCCCCCTGGGCCGTGCTGATTCCCTGGCAGCTGGTTTTGCCACTTCCTTCCTCTCCGGGTCCCTTGCTGCAGCAGCAGCAGCATCCCTTGGAGGATGATCCATCAGAGGTCGAGGTCTCTCTTCCCTCTTCTTCTCCGGTAACTCCTCTGGCTTCAAGAGCGGCTTCGGTAAAACACCGTCTTTGGCATTTTTAAACATGTCAAACTAAAGAAACAGGGCAGAACAGAAGAAAGGTCAGCATCCTCAAGTACCATTATTACAAGCAACAAAATCCATCCATCTGTCTACGGAATTTATATAGCGCCCCTTCAAGATAACTATTCAAAGGCGCTCCCAACCCAGGCATGGGGAAGGGGAAAGTTTCGAGTAGTTTATAAAAGCAGTTAGACAAATCCCATGGAAGGGAATGCAGGCGAAAGGGGAGGCTATTCCAAACAGAGAAACCCACAATCGAGAAAACCCTATTCTGTCTGATGGCTGTGCGTGCAACACTGTGCATGCGCAACCACAAAAATTGCCAGTTGTCACCAGATACGTAGCAACTTAGCTGAAGACTTTGGTGCAAAACGAATTTGACCCTCAAGCAACAGGCTGTATTGGTTTTTCAACCGCGTTTAGTAAACTATGAAAATCACTTTACAATACATACATGGTTAAAAAACAGAAACATATATATGCTCCTTAAATACACCTCAATAAATCCATCCAATATTTAAGATTTCATTTCCTGATTGTATTAAAGGCAAAAATGTTTGTAAAAGTGATCATAAAATTCATCGAACCAGTTCCTGTGTAGAATATTCAACGCGCAGAACGTTCGGGTTTGAAATCGGCCAACGCTTTCCGTGAAGAGCACGACGAGTAGCGACGGCCTCATCCACTGAAGTATACTACAAGTACACCAACAAATAACAATGCACGTACCTAGTATGCAGGCTAACATACTCATAACATACTCGTCTCATGATAAAGGCAAAACAATAAAGCTAATATAGTATATTGGTCTTAACAGAAACTAGTCGGGAACAGTGTTGAGGCGCGGTCCAGTGATTAAAGCCCTTGCTGACTTAAGTGAAATCCCATCAATCAGAATTTATATAGCACCATTCACGATCCCAGCATCCACCCACACACCCAACAAAATAAAACAGCTTTTAAGGAAAGGTTAGGCTTCTGAACTGACAAGTTAATAATAATATCTTCTTTAATGCTTCAATCTGACACACTGCAGAATGATTACAAGTACATGTTATACGAAATACGGCCCTCTGTAGCACGACACGCAGGTCGGCTTTACAGCAGTGGGTTCGGTAACTTAACTAATGGTCTAAGTACTGGATCACTCCTGGTCGGCCAAGCCAGCAGTGGGAGGGGCTATCTTTATTTTTAGCAGAACCCGAGTCAAGCAACACAACAGCAAAGCGCCAATGGCAGCTAACAGAAAATTCAAATAAATTTTTGCCCTGTGTGAGGCTTGAACCCGGGTCGTGCGGATGACTCTCAGTTTAACGACCAGCGCTCTCACCACTGAGCTACGGGACTATTACTATACAAACAGAGGGAAGGACTGACCACAACCAGGCAGTGTGACTTGACCATACAAACAGAGGGAAAGACTGACCACAACCAAGCAGTGTGACTTGATCTTGTCGATCCAGAATCCGTCGTCAACCATCACTCCGGTCTGTGAGAGAAGCTCCTTCAGCTGACCCAGCGTGTATGGCCTGACGAGACGGTGAATGTGGACGATGTTCGTCGCCAGGTTCTTCGCTGGAGACGGAGATCTCCGTCCCACTGGCTGCGGGTCGTCCACCGGAATCGCTGGAACCTGCAGCCGACTTATGCGACGCACTTCCTTCGACGTGTCCACTGGCGGAAATCAAAATTAAATAAATTAAATAAAAATTTAAATTAAAAAAAGTAAAATTAAATTAAATACATAATAATTTTTTTTAAATTTATTTATCCATTTCTATATCGCCTCTTCAAGCTACTTTCTCAGAGGCGCTCCGGACTACAGAGCGGACACTGCATCGGAGTTTCACGCCAAAGAGCCCAAGCAATTGCGAGTGAAGTACTTGCTCAAGGTCGCTACATGGTGACTTGAGGTGGATTTGAACCCCAAACATTCCAGCTTCAAGGCAACGACGCCTCCACTACGCCCCAATAATCAAATCATGTTGAAATTACTAAGAGCAGAGTTCTTACAGAGCTTATGGGTAGCTCAATAGTGAACTGGTTTGAATATAAAATTGCACAAGAAAAAGATTTAAAACAAACTTTGCAGTCTGCAGAAAAACAGACTGAAACACAAAAGTTGCTGAGTACGGAAAGAAAGAAGAGAGCATAAACCAATATTGTTCTTCTGATGAAATGAACAAAGACTGGCGCCAGACAACGAAATACCTTTCTTGTCTTGTTCCACTACTCCCTTTGTTGTATCAACAACTTTTCTGCCGTTTGATTCAGCCAGAGTCTCAGCTTCTGGCACAATCTCTTCAGTGTCCACTTTCTCAGAAGACTTGTTCGGTTCCTGATCCTCTTCCTCCGTCTCTTCATACTCCTCATCGTCCGCCTTTACAACCTGAAAATTAAGTTTAAAAGTCTATTAACACAATATTTTTTTTAATATTCAATACTACATGCGTAATTGGTTTAGTCTTAATACATGCTTTTTGAAGAATCTAGTGTTTTCCATTCTGAATCTGACTGTACACTGCCAACAAGAACATGAGTCATTAGGGCAAAGGACAGTGCAACAATCAGTTATTTTACTGAAGATACATACAATTCATACAGCACATCATGTTAGGTTAGCCCTTAAACGGAGAAAATGCTCCTCCTCCTCTTCTTCATTTTCTCCTCAGAAGAGACGACCAACCTGAAAGATGGTTCGCTTTAGCTTCACCGACTCCTGGCCCTTCTGCTTTACCGAATCCTGGCTCTTGAAGGAGACCTGGCGCTTAACGGCAGCACCATCATCTGGCACAGCGCCTAATGCCCCGGCCACCACTTCCCCTTCCTCCTCCTCCTCCCCCTCTACTGCTTCTCCAGTCTTTGTCTGTGATGCAGCACCCTGATGATTCTGTGGCTCAGGTGAAGGGTTGTCGAGTTCAGGCAGCAGCTCCGGCAGCAGAACACTACCCTTCATCTCTGGAATCATCGCCTTAATTCAAAAAGAACAATACCATTGTCATGGCCTTAATTCACAAATAATAATACCATTGTCATGGCCTTAATTCACAAAGAACAATACCATTGTTATGACCTTAATTCACAAAGAACAATACCATTGTCATGGCCTTAATTCACAAAGAACAATACCATTGTTATGACCTTAATTCACAAAGAACAATACCATTGTCATGACTTTAATTCACAACAAATAATACCATTGTACCAAGCAAGCATGAAGTACACATGTAGATATGCAATTCATGCATGTATGCATATTATGAACGTATGCATTTAAGTATATGTGCATATGTATGCATGTATAAATGTATATACAGTTATAACAATAATAACAATAATAATTTTCTTTGAGCGCCTGCAAACGCACTGTGCTTTACATGTACAAGTTATGCAGTAATCTAAATTAACATCAAACTTAACTACTAACTGAACAGACAGCCTGCAATACACGTCATCTGTTATAATATACTCATAACAAATTGTTGAGCCATCAGTAACTACATGAAAAGAACAGCTCTGCATTAGCGAATTTTTAACTGTATTATGCCAAACCAATTTTTTTTCGAGGGCAAAGGCCTCTGTTGTCATAGGTCCTCGTCAAATCTGGATCTATCCATCAATCCAACGAATTTTTCTTATTCTTTACGGTTGTCCTGTTGACGACATCTGCAGATTATTCTCAAACTTTCTGCTACATTTCTAAGTTTAACTGAGTTTTCTGTGGTAGTTGAATCAATAAACAGCTAATGATTGATTGATTGGCTGACTGATTGATTGATCAATCGATTGATTGATAATCCCTCTAAAGAACCCTAAGTACGCAGTTTAATCATGTAAACAAGTATTACAGCTAGTTTGAATACATCAAGCAAGAGAAGAAAATGTACGACTGGCAGAAAGAAACCTTGAGTGATTCTGTGGAGATGTTGATGGATGGTTGGCATGTGATTGTCTTTAGTGTTGTTGATCCCCATCGTCTCTTCCTCGTTGGCTTCACATCCATCTCCTCACCCTTCCCATCTACAATACGATGTATCGCATCAACATATTTATATAGCGCCTTTCCAGGATTAACTTGGTTGGGAGCGTCTCTGAGCAGGCTTCTTTAAGGGGCGCTATATAAATTTTCTGAATGAATCAATGAATGACTATTCGGAGGTGTAGGCCTACACCAAAAAATATCTATTATTATTACTAATTTTATTATTATTTAAGAAGTTTTACATATATAGCGCTGCTTCAAGGTAGGCTATTCAGGAGTGTGCCCAATCTATGGTTGTTAACTGCTCAATACAATTATTACTGGCACAATAAAAAAGTTTGATAGAACTCTGCAAGTACTAAGAATGTAACTATGCCACACAAACGGTGATGACCTACTCCGTCTACTCCTCCCACTATTCTAAGCAGCATGAAACAATAAATAAGTAAGCTAGTATAAAGAAATCTATAAGCACTGCTATAATTTCATATATGCAACAATATACTGTTTGTAAGTATCATAGCTTGACCTTGGTGTTGAATGTCACTACAGCTTTTAAAAATGGCGGCGACTGGATATTACCTTCATGCCTCTGGTCAGAATTAATGAATGCGTGAGAGTATCAGCTCATAGGCAAATACGCATGATAAGCTGACGATCGGGTTAATATGTCAGCCGAAAAGGGTTGTATCTATAGACTCGTTGAGCAATATTTCCATTGAGCTTAGAAATTACATGCAAATACACAATTTCAGTCAGCCTGATAACACTCGCATAAATTATTCACTGTTAACTGTGTTTATTACACCACAGAGTGATTAGCAAGTGGTTCATAAAGAATGCACTTAACCTACAAAAATAAAAGTGATGTACTTAAGTACATTTGTTTCCAACCTTCGAGCACCGCAAGACTCAAAAATCTGTTCTATCCTAATTTTTTCAAATTAACGTCCTGAAACATTACTAAGCAAACTTATAAATATATTCCCAGCTTCTGCATAGTGCCACCTGTTAAATAGCGCTACGAGAAACATAAACAGACAGACAGCTACTGACCATTGTCCAGCTGAGATTGTGAAAGAGTAACCTGGTCCAACAAAGCAATGCTTTCAACTGTCAGCTCAGTCTGAAATGAAAACAAGACATTAGAACGTAAATTTGAACAAAGCATTCTAAACCATTGTACAAAAATGAAAGACCTTTGTATTCAGTCAGCATCACACAGTAAAGAGTCAAAAACGTTCAACGTCTAAAAAAGCAACTTTATACATGTATCTGAAAATTTAAATAGCCGAATTTAGACAATCTCAAAAAGGTACTGAAAGATAGTCATTTGGTAGATTTTAAAAGAGTTGAGTCACAATGTAGTCTACCAATCAGCCGTTGAGGATTATTGTGATCTGATAAATTGATCAGTGAAAACAGATATTTCACAAAGTTGCTCTTATAAATGATTAATTCCTGAGGGTATATTTTCCAAGTTAGTAAAAATAATGATAAAAAAGTAAAATTAAATAATGAATAAAGAGTGAAACTAAATAATTTAATTACAGAAATAGCAGCTGAAGGATGATAATGGAAACGAGTAACAAACAGTTTCATTATCATAGTCTTGGAAGTTGGAATACATGGAAAAATAATATTTTTATTGCCCTATAATTAACAAATATATGTTTTCAATTGCAAAATAACTAAGATTTCTAAAAAGGTGCAACATAAACACACACATACACATAACATTTCTATCTCTCTATCCCTGTCTCTCTAGCTCTCACGTATAAGATGCAGAACAACTCTCAGTCTAAATAATTCCGAGATACTAGAGCTACAAAATTTCCTCTTAGTGGCAATCGGCTTTAGAAGACAGAGTAACTCACTAGTTCCGTAAACTGCAAAAGAAACAAAAACAGACCTAGAATTATGATAATTAATAGCGAAATGCCAATTAAAAAAATGTTCAGCAAAGCTAGACATGTCAAGAGCCTGCTTTGGTCGAACTGGCACAAAACGTCAACATGCTCTGCAGCAAAAGAAAACATTAATGACTGACAGAAGAATGACAGTATCCATCTAACATGACATCCATTGGAAAAAAGGAGAAACCTTCACAGCCAGAGATTGCAAGACTTGAAGAAGCCACAATAGCGCCATTCAGTTGTGCGAACTTTGGGAAGACATCAGGATCGGAAGAGAATGCAGGGACACAATGGAGGATCTTTCCGTGGGCACAAAGCCAGGGCTATTGTTCCAGGGCTATTGTTCCAGGTCAAGTCCCCAAATTGGAAGGTGACAGTCAGTGGATTTTAATGCAAACTTCAATCCTGTGGACAGATTTCGGCTGGTGACCTTCATGGAAGTTTCGCAGATTCTGGATGCAATTGTTCATTAGCAGATGTTGTTGCAGACAGCAATAAATCTCACGTATATCATCTTTTGGATTATTTTGGTAGATAGGTCACAGTCCAATTTTTATTTTGTCGGATGAAGCCACCACAAACGAACATATGGACTTTCAAGCATCGAAATGTCTCAGAAAGCTGCGGAAAATTTAGCTCGTCCTTTAGGGATCCTCTTGAAGTCGCTGTTGTATGGAAAAACTTGAAAACTTTGGAAATATTTCATGGTTGCTTCATGAAGATTGTGGAAATTATTCTGCTTTTGTCTAGGCTTTTCTCTAGAAACTGTTGTTGCTGCAAGGAAAGGTGAATGAAATCCACAGAATCTTTACAGGAAAGACAGCCAGTAAGTGGAAATGTTCAGCAGATGAAGTCTCTGGAAACGGTAAAAAATATCCTTGGTGGTTTCTGGAAAGTTCTTCGACAAACTATCGTGTTCTTGATTCACATAAAGTCTCTGGAACTGCAGCAGATATTTTCTTTGTGATTTGGATTGCAAATTCTTCTTTAATTTCACTCTCTAAGTACTACGAGTCTATTACAAGCTGCATAAATCCACGACATGTCTAGTTTTTTTATTTTTTAATAAATTTCGCATTTGAAAGTTCAGCCTAATAGGAAATACCGATCAGAAAGACGATACCGACATCGATGCAACGCACGCAGCTCAGGTTCTATACGTCTCTGCGAAATGCAACAGAGTCCAAAACGAACGCTTACTGAATAATACTATCGAAATCGATCGCAAACGTGTTCATTTCACAGACGTCGAATACTTTTCTCGCCCTAAAACAGTTCTCTATCTACCAGTGTTCATTTCATCAGCGCAGATTTCATAACTTGGCAATGCCACAGAAATCGTGCAATATCATGAAGACCTTTCAACAGTGCAGAACAAGGTCTATATCGGACTCAGTTGATCATTGGATTGTCACTGAACAGTTATTGTTTGGATTCTGGCAACAACACGCCATCGTCTGCTTGAAGAGCTGTAATTGCACGATGTTATGTTGAAATGCAGTTGTTGAGGAATCGTAGTCAATGTCAGATCGCTCTGAAGAACGATGAGAAGTATGTTGGTGCTGGAATTTTTCTCTGATAACGCTCTCTCTTTTCACATCAGGCATTGAAATTAATTTTAAAATGAACAGCCATGATTTCGTGGCTTTGGTAGAAGAAGTCATGACGCAGTTGCTGATGAATTGTAGTTGATGTCAGATTCTTCTGAAGGACAAGGAGAAGTATGTTGGCGTTGGAATTGTTTTCTCTTGGAACGTTCGCTCTTTCACCTCAGGTGTTGAAATTAATTCCAAACAGGATCGGCCGTGCTTTCGTAAACAAAATGACACTGTCTCACTTTGGCCGTTGAAATACAATCCCAAAGCGAACAGCCGCAGATCAAAACGAAATACACCTCATCACTTCAGATGTTGAAAGTTAGTCGACGAAGAAATACAGTTCACACTTTGCAAATCTTGCTAATATTCCACGAAGTCACTGTCTTTGCAAATGCTGCATCCACAAACATGTTGATGATGTGACCTGCTATGCTCCGCAGGCATCTGTCACAGAATAGCCCAGCTATTGTGCAACGGATAGCGATCCTACGATGCACGTATATTCTGCTCCATTTCCAGATCGCTTAGCTTTGACAAGCCACTTGCGAAGGTTGCAGCCGAGCTTTGACAGAGCGTTCATTAAATGTCAATTCACAGTCCTCGGTAGCACAAGCACTCGAAGAAAATCTTGCTGCGAGGAAAAGGAAGATGACGGCGTCGGACCAAGGGGATGATATCATTCCTTAGATTGTAGAAGGAGATTGTGGCGGATGGTGTTTAAGGAAAACAACAGAGAGATCCGCCAACGGTGGTACATCCTGGGTCTTGCAAGCTTCCCCGGGTCTGGCTGAAGGTTGAGCCATGCTAGAACTTTCTACGTGCATATTAACAACAACTGCTCATGGCTAGAACTATTCACCTCACCTCAATTCATCAACATTACAAAACATCAGAAGACTTAATTAAATTGCATGTCTAAACTACTGGCGATGATGATGACAAGAAACAACAAATCTTCACCAATGAAACAGAACGAACTTTAAAAATTCATTATTATTAAAAACTCATTATCTTCCACTTGCATAACAACATCAAATAAAATTTCCAGTTTAAACAGAAACAATTTCAGATTTTCAGTTACAGTATCTGTAGGCAATAAAAATTAACTCGCAAAAAGGCAAAGACTATGAATCGAACATAGAACACAGTACAATAATCTGCACTAAGAAAGCTGATAATGAAAAGAGAAATTTACCCGATCTTGTATTAGTTCTGCTGCATCCCCTCCACCTTTACCCTCAGCTGAAGCTGGCAGTTGTTTCAACTCACTAAAAGAAAACAAGATACCAGGATATTTATTATTGAATTGAACATTTATATTGTACTGCTTGGAGAGCAGCACTATATAAATAACAATGTGCTGCAGCCTTAAAGTGATTATCACTGTATCAAAGGAATTTACATAGCACCCCTTCAAGATAACTATTCAGAGGTGCTCCCGACCAAGGCATGGTCAAAAAGAGTCTTGAGAAGTTAACTAAATGAGTTAGACAAATCCTGCAGAAGGGAACGTAGGCTAAAGAGAAGGTTATTCTAAAAAATAGGGAACAATCAAGAAATCCATGTTCTGTCCTATGGTCATATATTTTATACATATACAGTTTGACAATCATCAGTAACTGTGTTTTCAGTGTTATATACAAGAAGCCGCTTAGAAGTCTGTTTTACGTCTGAGAAGTAATTTTTTGCCCACCTTCTGAGTTTGTATTACAGTAACAACACTGTACACAGCAACAACACTGTACAGTGTACACAGCTGACTTTAACAAATTATTTTAATGGTTTTGCCCATTTTGTGTTCAGTACATTTTCACTCCAAATCGAAATGATTCATTCATCATTTATTCATTCATTCAAGAATTTATATAGCGCTTCTTCAAGAGGACTACTCCGAAGCGCTCCCGACTCTAGCACGGTAAAAAAGGGACAGTTTTGAAATGATCAATCAATTTTTAACTGAAAACAATTCAGCTATAAATCACAAAGAACTTAATCGTATGACCAGATCATAAGACATTATTTCGTTCATTCTACTGACCACTATTCTGTTTGGTTTCAAAAAAGAGGAAAAAATGAACTACAAATTGATCAGTTCTCTTACCTATTCTTGCCAGAGTCTGTAGTCACATTTTCACCATCAGCAGATTTCTGCAAAGAACATTAAACAAAATTATTACACCAAATTTAGCAGTCTATTAAATGGTTGCACCAAATTATCTAGTTAACAATGTTTTGGCTATAGCTTTGGCTTCCTAGAAATTAGACAATCAAAAAAAAATGCAGATTGAAGATTTCTGGAGGACCCAAAAAGTGAGGCTCTGTTACTTTAGTATCAGAATTTCAGAAATGTCCGGCAACACAATCAACTGTACACCAACAATTGACTTGCAAACAATAAATATCAGAAACCATACAAACATTTATTTTTTATCCCTTTTCCTCATCATTATACAAGTATATACCCAAGTATTTATTACATTGCCAATTTCAAAAACCTGAAACAGAGATAATCCTACAACGCTGTAACGGCATGACTGTGTTATAGCGCCATATAAATTGTCATAAGTATTATTATTATTATTATTATTATTATTACAACAAAACACAACATAGACCTTATAAAATAATGATTACCAGCACAGATGCCTTCTCATCCGCTGGCAGTTTCTTCAAATCCGGTTCCACCTTGCCAGCTGGAGCCACCACCTCGTCGTCATCCATGGGCGACCTGGAACGGGACTTTCTCTGGGGCCTTCCTCTCGACTCCACTTCCTCCTCCTCCTCCGATTCGGAAGACGACAAAGACCTCGACTTCTTCCTCAGCTGCTGCAACAACTCACCCGAAGGCACGCGCTTCCTCGGAGGTGACGCACTCGATCCGCTGCTGGACGACGAACGAGACCTGGAGCCCTTGCTTCTTCCGCGTGGACTCGACCTCTGACTCGATTCCGATCCAGTGCTGTCCCTGGATCTTTGCTTCTTCTGCGCAATCCTTGGCTTCTGCTGATCCTCGGCCGGTGACTCTGTTCCAGATGAAGACGCAGACCTCGATCGGCGAATCTTCTTCGCCGGAGGGCTCTGTGATCGCTGGGCTGCTCTCGGTGGCTGAGCTGTGACCCTTGGTGAACGACCTTCTGGAGAGCTGGAACCGGAACACACTTCCTCCACGGATGGTGACCTTGAATGAGCAACTCTCTGCGGCAAAGGCTTTGTGGGTCCAGCTGCAACAACTTCACTTGACTTCTCGTCAGGTTTTGGTCTAAAAATGAAACGATATATTAGCTCAATATTAACTCGAGAAACCTCAAAGTGACAGCGTCGCTTTCTCAGTCGTAGGTCCATCTAAATAATAATAATAATTTTTCTTTAATTCAACACCTGCAAACGCACTGCGCGTTACATTTACAAGTTATGCAGTAATCTTAATTAATCTTAACTGCTAACAGAACAGACAGCTTTGCAATTACACGGCGCTAAGAGCAGCCTTACAAAGCATGTCCGCCCAACGGGGGCTCGAACCTGCTACCTCTCGCACTCTACGCCAGCGTGTTATCCATTGCGCTACTGGGCCCCCCCGTCTGGAATAGTCTCCCATTGGAGATGTGTCTATTACCTACATTCGACTCATCCGGTTCCTGAAGATCTATTTGCATGAGCATGGCAGGACTTCGAGCGTCTGAGTGGACTTCTTGAAGGAGCGCTGTTTAAATTCTAGAAGTGAATATATAACACTGTATAGCTAGTGCAACAAACGCACCTCTGTTGACCACCAGTGCAATGCTGAGTCAGTCAGTAAGCCAATCGAAACAAGGCAATGTTCGAGTTTTTCTTAAAACAATCCTAGCAGTATTTCAGCATTGCGCTTTCTCAGTTGTAGGTCAATCTGTTTTCCAGTTCAAAGTACTCGTTCTTGTGCAAGACAATATTCCATTACATCGCCTGGTTTTTATTCAAGCTCACTTGCTGGATGGTCTAGATCAGCGGTTACCAACTGAGGTGTGTGGGCCAAAAGTGGCTCGCCAGCTATACATATTTAAACCTCCGCTGTCGATATAGCAGCAAAATCTAATTAGTATTCTCGCAACCAGCCAACAACAACAAACCTTGATGGAATTGGCGATGATCGCTCTGCAGATCGAGAGGAAGCGACAGAAGACGATCGCGATTGAGTGGAACCTGAACGTGATCTTGATCGCCTTTCACCTGTTCGTCAATATCAGAGACAAAAAAGAGTCACGCACTGAAGACCCGTACAGTTATTGATTCACTAGATCTTAATAGTTCCAATATAGGTAATATTCGCATTGTATGCTAATTTTACTCAAGCTCAAACTGTATGGTATAAAGATACATTGACGCACATGGATTGGAACACCTGACACAATTATGAATTGGAAAATAATAGCCGTGCAATCAAAATCAGTAACTAATTGGCTTCTTCACTGTCTGTGTGTCTGTCGGTTTCTTTACTTCCACTTCCCCTCCTGGCTTAAATTTGGGCTGGTCGTCGTCGTTATCATCGTTGTCATCATCATCATAAAATTAGTTGCCATTGTCCACAGTACTACAGTTTGCTCAAGACATAAAAAGCCCTCTCCATTCTGGGCTCAAATCCATACCATTTGCATAACATCGTTGTGCCCATGGCTGCAACATCTGATGGAGTCACATCGGACCAAAGAAAGCTAAATTAAACAAATTCTGAACCTCTTATATTATAGGTGATAAAGGGCCCAACCATTATAATTACGTAGCCTATGCAAACAATCTTATTTTTGACCTGCTCATCCTGTTGCAACTCATACATTTTACAAACCCTCCACATGCATAGGTAGGCTACAATTAGCTCTACCATTTTCCCCATTTACAAAAGTCAATTTAGCTAAAATCAGCTATAAAACATTCATTCTACAGTTGGCTACGATTTTTTAAGCACCTGTAGTCGTAAACACCAAAACAGAAAATATCAGGTCATAAACTCATAATTTATAACCAGCTTCTCCAGAGGTCAATAGGCTATAGCAGGGTTCTCAAAGTGGGTTCTGCTGAACCCAAGGGTTCCGCGGGGTGAGCACAGAGGTTCCGCAAAAAGTTGTAGATAAAAGAAATTTTTTTGACAAATCTTACTGGAATAAGACACTTCAAATAGCTTCCACAACTTTGGTGCATCCATGGGCGCACCACTTTTACCTTTGTGCGTCCGACATCAAAATTTTTGCATCCCGGACGCACACTAATGGGATCACTGCTCAGAAGTAATCACCTCATGAGTAGATTTTCAAAAAGCCATAAAAAGAGCCAAACCTTTTTTGTCCAAGGTTTCAGCCGGTGTTTCATCCATTGCATCTTCTTTAGTCGTGCTCTTCTCATCATTTACTTTGCCTTCGTCTGCTGTTGCTGCTGCAGGACTCTCCTCAGCCTCCGCATCTTCAGTCTTGCTATCTGGCTCATCCTCTTCTATGTCGGACAGTTTGCTCGTCCCAACTTGTTCCTGCTTCTCCGACTTCATCTGCGACGACGCGCCGTCGTCCGTTTCACTCTGCGACTCGCTTTCCTGAGATCGACTTGCCTCTTCTGAATTTTAAAAATGCGCCAAAAACAGAGAGATTAATACAGTGAACCATAAAGAAATTTATATGCTACTTTTTTAACCTTTTCTTGTGGAAAGTTATTAATATGTGGTTGCCTTATACAGCAGGATCAAATTTTGAGATCCATCGAATAACTTCTAAATTAAGAATTCACTGTACTGCTTGTTCTGCAGTTCACTTTCAAAACGTTATGAAAGGAGATATCAAATACAGCTCATTGTAATGCTACTTTAGGAACTTCTCAGGGGTCAAACTATTAAACAGACCGGTGGCAAAGCCTTCTTATACAGCAGAATTAATTACAACTCCAACTCAAAGATGGTCTTATATTAGAAATCATTTTACAATACTGATCAATTCATTTGTAAGAGAAAGTGTCAACTTAATGCTTGATGTAACTGAATGTCTTTAGTAATCTATAAAAACCAAAGCTTCATTTATTTAATGTAAGGTTCCAACTCGAAATGGTGCTGTGTAAAGACATTGAGTTGAGCAAGTCCTCATTATTAATCAGTTCCACCGCTTGATGCTCGGTCATTAGACAGCATCACCCAACGTAACGAAAGCATAAAATTAATATAACGGATAGAGCAAGCTTTACTAGGTTAGTGTTAGTGCATTGGTCATGGAAATGATAGACTGCCTGCCTTGATACTTCTTCTTCTGCTCCATCTGCTGCTCGTACAACTTCTCCCTCTGCTGCAGATAGTTTTTCACAATCTCATTATGTCCACCCTCGGAAAGCTACATAAACAATCACAGATAATTATACACATTTATTATATTTCAATGCGCAATGGTCACTAGTCTGGAAGCATATCAAGTACATACATTTAGACAATCATTTTAGCAACTACAGATATTTTATTTCACCAATATTAAGCTGACTTGCAATCAAAGTTTCACTCAAACTTTACACCCTGTCCCAAACAAACTACAGGAAAAAGTCACAAGTCTGCGGTAAGAATTGTCAAACCAGAGGTTTAAGCGTGCAGGCCTAAGCAAAATGTTTAGAAGTGACACATCAAATATAAATCTCAGTTTATCCAACTCTTGCTTTTACAATTCTAATGTTCAGAGTATCGCAAAAATTAAGTCAGTTATAACACGTTCTGGCATTACCTGTATTGATGGCGCCTGAGCTGAAACTATAACAAAACGATTATGTTAGATTTTTTATTAAGCAGAGTATCGCTATTTAACAGGCATTTAACTTCATTTAGAAATAAAAAATAAAAATTGTTCAACAACTGAGTTCCAAACTGCTAAAAATAAAAATCAATTTAATAGGTTTATTCAATCTACGTATTGCCAGATTTTCATCTGATTTTCTTACATAGTAATTATATCAATTATAATTAAAATTATAATCATCAAAGTCATGAATAAAATGGAACTTTTTAGAATTCATCAAAGAATAAGCTACCAAGCATTTGCACAGGAAAGCTATAAATGTTAATAAAAGCTGAAAAGCGTAAAGCGTAAGAAATGGATAAGATTCTAATCGACTACAATCTAATTGATTAGCTAATTGATTATACAAACAGTTCTAATTTTATTCGACAAGCTACATGACTTTGCGAATTCTACAGCAGTTAAACTAATTATGCCCATGATATCTGTTTCACATCTGATAGAACATTTGCCTGGCGTTAAAAGGATCTAATTAAAAACCGTAGGAATGCTAAGTTGGTACCTCCTTCAGGTGTGGACTTAGATTTCTCTCTTAGCTCTTCAATTTTCAATTGCTATTGAAACAGAAACACATTTCACGTTAAACTAAAATGTAGATATAATGCATAGGTTTTAGAGTAATGGCAGCACCTTGCACGAAGATCAGCACGGGTGTGGGATCATTTCCCGCTACCCTCTCAAAAATCAACACAGTCTATCATTCGCCAGATGGTATCAATGGTAAAGTGAGTGCTCAGTAAGAAATAGAGCCTTGCATGGCTACCAAACTGTTAAATTTTACTCCAGTAACACCTGTGATCATTCGTTTCGCACCATGATTTATAATCATATCGCGTTCATCACTTTGAACTGAACTGTTACTGAGCTCGGTAAACGGACATTAGCCCCCCTGGACATTATCCCCCCCGGACATTGTCCCCCCCGGACATTAGCCCCCCCGGACATTATCCCCCCCGGGGTAGGACATTATCCCCCCCAGTATATGATAGCATTACCTAAAAGTGATGCACAAAATGTAATTAATGGGCCTATGTTATATGAATATCTATACATTACACATTAGTTTAACATCCTGTAGGAATATACTAAGTTAATTGAAGGTTTAATATGTATATTATAAGACATTTTAAAGGCCTGAAACGACGCTAAGAAGTCTACGAAGCTCATACGTAAATGTCGTTAATAAACCTTCGTTGTAGCCATAACTGACACTAACAAGTAGGCCTACTTACTGTATAAGATACCCATTCGTTCATTTATCTAATGTATTGAATCTAATTTTGAATTGAAATGACACTAATAAGTCTAGAAAGCTGAAACATAGCCTAACTGACGTTAACAAATCTTTGTTGTGAGACACTAAACAAATAGACTGTATAGGCCCTACATACGATTCCCATTCGTTCATTTCAAATCTAAGTCTAGGCTTAGGCCTATTGATACAATTAGGACCTAAATGACACTAAGTACTTTTGTTTGCATGTGACTGCCAGTGACAAGTCTTATCGGTTACGGCATTATTCTACGATTTGCACATAGGGGGGGACTTTGTCCGGGGGGGCTAATGTCCTACGCAAAATCGGGGGGGAATATGTCCGGGGGGGCTAATGTCCGGGGGGGACAATGTCCGGGGGGGATAATGTCCAGGGGGGCTAATGTCCTACAACCACTGAGCTCATTGCATTATGGGACATGGCTGATAAGACATAGTACTCTATTTTAGCAATTTCTTGGGTGATCATACTGTTTACATAGTCGAGACCATAGTCTTCTGGAGACTTGTGGGGCTGCTTGGCTGGACGTTTGCTCACAACTGTGTGTGTGTGTGAGTGTGTGGGCGTGCGTGTACATAATGCCTTGAGCGAGAGATTCATGCACAATTACTCAGTGCCGTCAATTGATGCCAGTGAAATCGATGGCACTGAAACATGCGGTCATTACACAGTGGATTGTATTGTGGGAAATCGCTTATATCGGAAACTGAGCTTTCATATTGTTTACATAGTGGTCAGAAGTAGTTTCTAACAAATTACCAATATATTTAAGCCATGCCCCTGCTCTTCAAACTTCATTTTAAAATCTTAAGCCCTCCACCAAACCTTTCCTCTTCCAGAGGGAGACAGTGAAAGATGGCTGCGTACAATTTGTATAACATCAACCAATGATTAAGCATGGCTTTTCGAATTACTTTCGTCATCTAAAACCGGAGTCGTCCATTGGACGAACTGTGTGTGCCCACCATGTTAGAGCATTCCACATATACAACCGCTTACCGTTTTAAGCCGATCTACTAAATCCTTTTTACTCCCGCTTTTCGAGAGGCCTCGTTTTTCTAATTCCTTCTTTAGATCTACAACGCGCAAATCGTGTAGATTCTTGTGATCAATCGGTAACGAACCCTCTTCCGCCATCTTAAAACAGTATCCACGTGTATCGTTAGCTTCTTGCACATACAATAAAAAATAAATAAATAAATAGCCCAACCGCATCCCTTTGCTTATACTGCAGCGCGATAGAATCAGTGAATTTTAATCGTAGGCCTTATCCTGCTGATATACTCGGGAATTAGACCTGGGAATCTGGGAGTGACTTTGGTCAACCAATCCGACCCCACTTGACCCTAAAGTGAGATCGACTTGAAGTCGACTACTTGGAGCCAAAACGGCTTGACACGACTTCGCAGAAAAACAACTGACTTCTGACTTGATTCACTTGAAGTCGACTTCTGACATGCACTCTTAGCCTTTTGACCGTAAATATTATGTAGACCTCGGCTAATAGTTATTACCATGGCAATAACCATTGACCAAGGCCTATATGTATGCCTACTGCTAATAATGCAATAAGTCCAGCCATTTTGCCTTGCAATCTGGAGACTGGAACGCAAAGGCAGAAAAATTACTCAAGGAAAGTAAGAGGGAGCTATCATATGCTGGGTTGATAGTCATGCTTTAGTAATTAGTTTGTAATGAAACTTTAAGACAAACTTCTGATCATCTTGATCAGGAATATTTGCAATTGTGGAATAATGTTTCAAACATTTCTCTTCATCGAGATCCTATGTAGCATGTCCTGTACATGTACTGTTAGTCCGTTCTAATGCTTTTTGAGAGATGACGTGTTGATTTCCACAACTTTGTGCCTATACAAGATACATGTATGTGGAGTTTTTGTGGACAGTGTAAATTGGTATAAATGTCACATCTACCAGTGACTGCAGGCATCCGGAATGGTAAAAGCAAGAGTTGGCAGCCCTATTTCCAGTAGATATCTTTAGATAATCTAGCCCATGCTTCAAGTGTTGGCTCCCCAGCATACATCGGGAGTTCTGTATTCCAATTTCAAGTCAGCGATCGTTGCGCTCTACTAGCCCTGGAGATATGTAGGTGACATGCTTCCACACTTCAACTCATGTATCTTTGTGGAACGATCTACTCTTGCAATTACAAACTGTTGCACTTGGAGCTGAGCAGAAAGCATACTCAGACTTCCTTAAAACATACATGTTTATATAAGAGGAACATACGTACAGCACTTTTGTGAGGTGTCCTTAAAAGGAATCATGTCATGCGTATGGATAAATGCACGAATAATGTTCTTACATGTTATTCATAAATAAGAATTGTGTGGTAGTATTTATGATACTGATACAACAGAAGCTCATGTGGTCTAATATCAAGAATGCGCAAACGATCCAAACACTAAAGATTAGCAACTCTACCATGCAGTTACACTAAAGTCTGACGTTCAGATAGACAACCTTCTGACTCCACATAAACCAATTTTCCATTTATTCCAACTCACTCCAGAACAGGTTGTAGCAAATAACAATTCCTGATCAACGAGGGCAGCAGAAGCACATTCTCAGATGATACTTGAACCCTGCATTGGCAAGTCTATATGTCATAGTCTCTTGCAAATGTTCCTTAACACGTTCACCGCCTACACGCCATGTTAAATGACTGAATCCGATACGAGTTAACTCGTACTGGGCGGTAAACGTGTTAATACTCAAGCAATAGAGCATCCAAGCAAGCGCAATCAATCAATTAACTGACAGGTTTACAGGGTGGGCCAAAAAAAGACCACCCCCAAAGGTTTTTGCCAATATCTTGGCCAGAAGTAAGAAGTTCAAAATGAAATTTTAGTCTTAAAGACAATTCATATCTACATATGATGGCCAGATTTTAACAAAATATTTCAAACTGAACAAAAGTTATATCACTTTTAGTGAGGCCACCCACCGTTTTTTTACGATTCAATACGTTGTCTCACTAAAAGTGATACAACTTCTGCTCTGTTTTCTTTTGGCCCACCCTGTATAACAAACTTCTTCACAAATAAACATCAATAATTCTCAGGTTATCTTAGGCTGGATTTTTTATAGACATGTGTTAGAGCGGCTGAGAAGCTTAAAAAAGGCACTATATAAATGTTCACATACACACCACTGGCCGTCACATGTACTAGCCATATCATCCGACTATTAATTAACAGCAAAAAACTCCAGAATGACTCATCACATCATTTAAAGAGATGCGAATTGATCCCAGATGAAATTGGTAACTAAACATTTATTAAATTACCTCTCAGAAGAACCAGATCATTAATACCAGACCCAATCATGCATTCTATTCAAAAGTACACCCAGCCCCAGCAAAAGTAGTTTTCAGATGTCACACCAAGGTTTGAACCTGATGGACACAGAGCGACATAGACAGTTTAGACACCCACTCAAATATATATATAACAAATTCTGCATGAAAAGGTGACTATGATTAAGAGCAGTACCTGAGACACCCCCCAAGGGTCTGATGTGTCAGTGACTTTGTATTCTTAACGTCGACACATGAGGGCAGGTGGCCAGTCCTCTCCTTCACCGTCTCATCTTCCCACAAACAATGTACTCATCATACTTGAGTTGGTAAGCAGCATTAATGTGGGGCGCGGTGGTGTAGTGGTAATGTTCGTTGTCTTGGAGCTGGAGGGTTGCGGGCTCGAATCCACCTCAAGCCGCTCTGTATGGACCCTGGGCAAGTCCTTCACTCGCAATTGCTCAGCGCTTCGGCATGAAACTCCAATTCAGTGTCCATGCTGTAGTCGGGAGCGCTTCGGAGTATAAACATTGAAGGGGTGCAATAACAAGTGTACATACATACACACATAAATGGGACAGAAATCTCAAACCAAATTTCTGCACTAGTGGGGACCAACAGTCCCGTACACTAATCATCAAGTACCCCAGAAAACCACCAATCGACATCCGCATAGTATGCTCGTTCACCGATGTCACCCCAAGTGCAGCTTTTATCTAGAATTGTAGGGGTCATTTTTCACAGCTCAGCAAGCAACTTTAACACGTTGGCCGCGAGGGACGTGTTAACACGTCCCTCATTGAGTCATTTAACACAGCAAATCAGCGGTCAACGTGTTAAAACTGTCCCAATTTACACCTGGCCTCTACCAATTACAAAATCAACATACTGCACACCATTGAGTGTGCGGTCTGAATATACAAATAAAGTCCAACCTGAAGAAATTGTATCAAATAGAAATCAGGTAGCAACTCATTGCATAGATTTCGAAGGATGTAAACAAAGAATTGAAATACAAGTTATATGAATCGCAGTAGCAAGCCGATTTTTTACACTCTTCAGACTGGAAAGACATTCCAAAAAAACTTTGGACAGCAATCTTAAGAGCTGCAGGAGATACTAATTATTTTGGATATATGTTCCAGCATGCTTGATGTTCCTTACGGAAAATCAGTTCACAAAAAATGCAAAGAACCTGTACTAGCGATCAATAAGTCTCGGCTCTTAGTATTTGCAAGGCTCAGAAACATCACTGAGGCTCAGAAACATCACTGACATGCTTCTAGTGTAAAACAAGCAAGGAACAAGAATTCATTTATCCTACTTACAGCCTTAGACAGTCAAGAGGTTGTTAAATTCCTCTGCAAATAGACATTTATGCTACATGTATAACAGTCAGGTTCATGATTTGTGGCGGAATTTAAGCCACAGCAGAGATGAATTGTCCAAAGACAAAATTATAACCATTTCTAGTGCAAAGCCTCTGCCATATATGTAGCAAATAATAATAAAAATTCTTCAATGTCGACTTAGAAGACCGCAATTCGCCTCGTGCAATAATTCTCTACGTCAAGACTTGATAATGGCACAGAAAAGCAAAACTATTACTGTACAGCAAACCCTCAACGCGACTTGCACCGTCAAAGTCTACAGGCAATTTTTATTATGGTCGACAACTACAATTCTGGGAATCTGCACAAGTTGCTAAGCTATCATTAATTAGGCTTTATGAAAGAACTAAAAAAGAAACAACTGAAATAACAAAGGTGCACGTGCAAGTCGTACGACCGTGCAATATTATATTTATATATACAGCTATGATTTTATAAGTTGTTAATTTAAAAATATCATATTTAGGAAGGAATAAATCATAAACGTCACATATAACTAGTATTAACTACCTGGTCAGAGTGCTGGAGATAGCAGATAGGCCAAGCGCCCAACAAAATTTTAGAAGACTTTCTACAGCATCATTTTTAGTGATGTACACCAGAGTATAAGGATACTGAAAACTCATCGCAACACACAAATGAGTTTCTGGGAGATACTCTGATGCCCAAAAACAAGGATGCGTCAAAATACCACAACTATCAAAAACTTTACCTAAATTGTGTCCCTGTCATATCAACATCTGCTACAATTAAATACATTACAGACGCTCCAGCCTACATGCATATCTTGGCATAAGCAACAAAATGCATTGTGAGTAATAAGCAATCTGATTCCTAAGTACTGTAGTATTCATCACGCAAGTTCTTGCAAAAAACCAGGGTCGCATGTAAAGCAGCATTGTACAGCAGTGACGCACACAAGTTTAAATGACGACCCTTCCCTCAAAAAACGAATTAAAGTCCAACAACACATTTTAATAATTCGCTTTAACACAGTGATTAAAGTCCACTTGTCATTCAACCTAACGAAGCATGCAATAGCTAACACGTGTGTTTTTAACTGTCCTTCCCTTCGAGTGCGCCAAACTTGTTGCCAAGCGAAAGCTTTACGTGCCTGTTGCTTGGGTCTTCAATCTGGCGACCTCCTCCCCTCACCCTCTCATACTCCTGTCCGGTGCTGTCGCTGAAAGTAAAAACACCCACGTAAACTGTAAAGTAATTAATTTCTATAGCGCCGCACACAGCCATGGCCATTCAGCGTTCCCAGTGTGAGAATCCCAAGTGAAAAAAGGGTCTTAAGATAAGTTAAGAAGAGAGAGATATGTGGATAGCGATCCAGAAAGAAATTGTAATATAACATCGGGGACACGAAACGAGCATGCTCCACTGAAATGCAAAACATCTGAACTGCATACTGCTTTCTCATACAAAACAACAATTAATGTTTAGTTTTTCGTGGACACTCATAGACCTGACAATGTTCAAGCTGCTTCATCACTCACATATATCGACCATGCTTTTCCAGCAAATATCGATTTCTGACATTATTATTATTATTGAGTCTTCATATAGTACAGGTCTTCAAGATAACCCACTCAGAAGCTCTACCAGTCCAACCACAGCTAAATAAGACAGTTTTAAGCTAAAAAAGGAACATAGAGGTGTGACTTTTAGGCACCAGATGGAGCACAACAGTGAGTTTACTTAAATCAATTACCGACGTATTATAAAATGGTGCTCAACAGAATAGTGGCCATCATGCTGTCAATCGAGTGTTCAAATTGCCTACTGAGCAAAAATTTCTCTCAAAATTTCTGCTCTCTAGCTACGAGGGAGAGGACTTTTAATCTGCCCTCATCAATCAATCAATCACATAAATTTATATAGCGCCCCTTCAAGATCTCTACTCATATGCCGAGGTTTAGAAATTGAAGTCGTTAATATTTAATACCCATGGCTGTCTCATGGCCAGCTTAATGAACTCATATTTTCTTCCATGGATTATAACAGCAGAAGGTCAGTAAATTCAATCACGTCACAAGTTATCAAAATACTCGGATGCATGTATTGTACGTATGTTACAGTACATATAAAGAAATTTTTTCCATTACAATATACTTATATAGAGGCCAATACAAACCGGTAACCGGTTAAATACCGGATTTCTAGAACTGATACTTGGTTTGCCAAAAAACTGATATCAACAACCCTAAAATTCAATACATCAAATGCCAACATATACGGTAATCACTATAATATCTAAAATTAATATACAGTACTGTAGAAATCATGCAAGTTAAGATTAACCTACAGCACAACTGTATCACAGATATCATCCTCAAGCGTGTTACCCATTAAAATAAAAATTTCGCAGCTGCCTAAGTTTCTGTTCCTACCCTTGTTCATTAGCAGCACCAAGCGAAGGAAAATCATCCTGGCTGTTGAAGTTCGGCGCGACCTTCTTTCTCCGACCTCCAGGTCCAGACGAACCTACGACGGCCGCACCACCAGCCGCAGCTCGACGAGCCCCGGGTGGAATGTATTTTCCACCTGGTTTTGCAGCAGCATCTTTTTCAGGCTCAGCTGGAACTTCTAAGCAATAAACAACATATAAACAGCTCCGGGATAAATACAGAGTTTACAAATGAGCGAGTCGAATGGCAGAACTGTTCTGTGTTTGGAAAGTTCAACGGTAAAAGTATCTGCTAAAAAAAGTATAAAGTTACTTGGGGAAATCATAAAATAATAATCGACGAAGCACAGAAAAGTAACTGCAAACGTTAGACAACACAACACCTCAATTTATGTATCATCACCGTCAGTTCCCGACACCAAACATTTGACGGTGATGGGTACAAATAAATTATCTCCACTGTCTTCGAGTGGGCATTCATCGAGAACCAGAATGGTGTGAAGGCATTATTCAGTAAGAACTATTTAGAAATGAAGTCGCGTAATATACCTGTTTCCTTGACTGGTGTTGGTGCAGCAACAGGAGGAGCAGCTGGTGCAGCAGCAGCAGCAGCTGCAGCAGCAGCCGCAGAAGACTGCATGGATCTCCACGGTCCCTGTGGACCATCCTTACCACTTCTCTCGTCTCCCTCTTCGCCACTCTGATAATTCTCCTGTCTTTCTTTGTCCTCCTCTTCTTTGGATCTGCATCGATAAATCGGAAGTAAAAGTTTGGTAACCAAGTGCAACTGTAACAGTGCATGGACCATTCGTAATCGTAAAACCCAAATTAAAAAGCTTAGCTAACAGCTAATTGACTCAAGAAGCTTAATTATAATGTCAGATATGCAAAGCGCCAGAGTGAAATTAGGAGAAGAATAGCGATAGGAAGAGAAAGGAACTGCTGAGAGAAGGATCGAGTAGAAATCTCAAGAGAAGGATTCATCAAAACACTGATTTGGAGTATAACACTATATATGGATCAGAAACTCGGATCGTGAGAAAGGAAGATGTCACGAGACTGGAGGCTTTTCGAATTTGGATATGGAGAAAGATGGAGATTACCATAGTTGGACTGAGCGTAATTTATAACAAATGAAGAGGTGCTACAATTGGCGGATGAAGAAAGAGATCTAATGGCTACCGTACGAACGAGACAAAGGAAATGGATGAGGCATTATATATTGAGGGGAAATTCCCTGCTCCTGAGAGATATCATCCAAGGAACAATGAAAGGAAGAAGAAAAATAGGAAGACAAAGACAGATGCCATGACAGATTGGATGATGATGATGATGGAAGGCTACGGCAACTGATGAAGAAGGCTGAAAATCGGGAGGAGTGGTTCCATTGGGCAATTGAACCAGCCACTGGGCAGAGAACTTGAAGATGTCAGGGCATCAGCTCACTCATGAGCACTGTGCCATGTCAGGAGTTGTCCCAAGATGCCAAATATCGATCCGAGTCTGGTCGCCATAGAGGCCAAGAAGAAAGGAGAAAAAAGAAGCTGCCAAGAGGGCTTCAACAAAGACGAGAAGCTCAACACTCAAACAACAATTTAATAAATGAAAATAGTTCAAAAATTATAATTCTAGCCATATACAGTATGCGCCCTGTGAGAGACTCGTACACAATGCTGTTTCAGGTCAGAAATGATGGAAGATAATGATTCAATATGATCTGTTGTATCACTTACGAGATCTTCAGATTCTGGATTCTTAGATCTGAATAATCGATGGCAGTTTCTTCCTCTGCTTCCTTCCATTCACCATCATCCTGACAATCAATCATCAAGTGACATAATTTATAAAGCAATAACAAAGAACTGTTTGAATTGCTGTTCAAACTCTCATAAATAACGTGTCTTTTATTCAAATGCTAAACTTAACATCACAGTAAATCAAATTACAAATTGGCAATGTCATTCGTGCAAGAAGTGTTCACTGTGAGAATCGTACATGATAAAATGGATAAAATGCTCGGCACGATTGGCTAATTAGTAATTAGTGCAATTTCTACATAAATTTTTCAGTAATAATAACCAGGAAAGATAGACTACATCAAGCCAATTAAATTGAAATGGTCATGTCGCCTTCACGGTCATTGGTTGTTTAAAATCAGTTTGACAAGCTGCAACACGGTAACAAGATAAAATGAAATAGATTATTTGCAGATTGGTTAACCCTAGGTATTATCATCCTTTGCTAGTAATTCAAAATGGACGAATTGCTGTTTGGCAAAAGTTGTAATGGATCTCAAACAAATCTTTGTAAGAGGAACTGGTTTCGGGACTTCAATACGATGCCCACCAACAAATCGTTTAAGAGCGAACCGCACCATTGATTAAAGTATTAGAATATATTTTGGCCACTTCTGTAGACAATTTAGACTAATTATGCTTTTGTGCCCTTAACCTTCTCACTCCAGTGTTGCTTGTTGGATCTGTTGCCTGCTATCAAAATCCGTCAAAACACTGAAGGGAGGGTCACTGCAGACTATCCACATTCCAATCCCACATCACTGCCTGCAGACATTCTTGCAGGAGGGGAAAAACACATTGGTCATGAAAAAACGAATTTTTAGCAAGAGTTTAAAAAATGCAATGATGGAAATTAAGAATATCAGCATTTTAAAAAAGATTTCTAAAATGTAAATTTCTCAGTTTTGCTTTGTGCATCAATAGTGCTTTAGTGTGAAGAAGTTTGTTAAAATCAACAATTATGGTAGGTAAAAAAAAGTAGGTGTCAATTTTCTGGGAGATCGCAAGTGCCCCCTCTTGTCCCTAGGTGCAGGTGCCCATCTCCCAATTTATGTATAACAACCCTGTGCAAATCTACTTGCATCAGGTCTACTCTTATCACAGACCAGTCAATGACCGCAGTCCTGTTCTCTGGTCTCCTCTTGCCTTTATTATGATAACCCTGTGTTTAGAGACCTATATAATCAGATCATCAATTAAACCGGTGTCGTGTTATAGAGTCCTCCCCCTAAAAGTCTCCCCGGAGACTTTATTTCGACGAAACAGATTCTCCCCCGGCGGATCTGTTTCAGAATAAATTCGCCCCCGGAGACTCTGTTCTGAAATAAAGTCTCCAGGGGAGAGAATAGAGTCCTCCCCTATACAAATATTTCCTCCGCCTACGAAACAAAGTCTCCCCGTTGAGTGTGAAATTGGCTACAGCCGCATAAAATTTATAGATGAGCATATTAAACCGTTAGTATAGGTTGCTAAATTATTCAATACGAACATATATATACTTTTTTTATCAGAAAATGTCTTCCAATACAGATTCTCGGCCAGGTGGAAGCTCTGTTTCGGGGGGAGACTTTGTATCAGGGGAGACTTTATTTCGTGACACCGGCTTCAACACATCCAAAGTTCCCAGGCCCTGGCCCGTGTGATTTGTACACATCTCCTCCTTAACTCAGCTCAGTTAGCTGTAGAGGCATCTTTAAAATTGAATTCGGAATTTACAAGTTAAACTAGCCTGTCTGACCCATACAACCCTCAATTCAAATACTCAGCACTTATGTCTACTTTCAACAACTAGTTTTCAGTACACAGGGGCAGAGTTAGCCCTTAGAAAGTTGGGTGGTTATGGTAGGGCTCCGAAACGTATGGCATCATTGACAAGTTTATTCTACCATCCCCCTCTCATACCCAAATGAAAACTCAATAGATTTTAAGAAATTGTGTGGAAATATTTGTCAGAATGAGGTGGCTCAAACCACCCCATGGCAACACCACTGTCCATACAGCCCACCCAACAGTCTGCGATCTAGTCATCAACCTTTTAGTTGAATCTCAATTCAGCACTGATGAGGGCTCCCATACATTCTGTCTTGAGGCTCCTCAGGGAATAATAATGACAACCAATGTTTAAATATTGCTCAAACTCCTTTATTTCCTTCAAGAAATGCCTCAACATTCACTGTTTCTCATAACCCTCTGAACTTCTGGACACTTACATGCGCTTCTCCTGGTGATTGACTATGCGGCAATCCTGTCAACGGCGGTTTTAAATTATTTCACGCCCAAAGTACAACAATTGACAAATAAACAACATGAAATGGTAATCCTGGGAACGGCGGTCGTAAATTCCGAAACATGTATTTTCGTCAGATGAAGAGCCAACTACAGTTAAGGCTGCATTTATTCACTTATTTTCTTCATTCTTTACGTATTCACTTACGAGCTTCTCGGTCTTTTTTACGTCATTGTTTACGTTGTTTTGACGGCATTCCGTTGGGAAATAAATCAACCTGACGTGTCGTAATAGCGCGGTGTATAGGATGGGCGCATAGAAACAACGCTTGAGAAATAGAAGCTGGATGAAGACCTTTTACAGGTTAAATGGAGGCTGGATTGATGAAAAACGCAAGTGAAATAGGAGCTGGATGAAGACCTTTTACAGGTGAAATGGAGGCTGGATTGATGAAAAAACGCAAGTGAAATAGGAGCTGGATGAAGACCTTTTACATGTGAAATGGAGGCTGGATTGATGAAAAAACGCAAGAGAATTGGAATCTGGATGAAGGTTCTTCTGCAGGTGAAATAGAAGCTGGATTGACGAAAATAACGCATGAGACATAGAAGCTGGATGAAGGTATTTCTACATCTGAAATAGAAGCTGGATTGATGAAGAAACGCTTAAGAAATGGAGGATGGATGAAAAACCCACACTTTTTGCCCATCCAATACTTCGCACTATCGATTTATGGAATTTACATCACAAGGTAGAGTCATCGGCGAACATATCTGAATTTGAGTGCGAAATAATTTAAAACCGCCGTTGACAGGATTGCCGACTATGCTGCACTCCTCTCATTAACAAATTTGCGTGACTTAGCCTGCACCAATAATGCTTGCAATAACAATAACAACAACAACAAACAACCACAACAGTAATAATATTTTTATGAAAAACATGCAGACAGACATAGACTGATTTAACAGGATTTATTATTTTACACGAAAACACAATGTAATACATAAAGGCACCATAAAAACATACCTATACTTTTAACATTGGTAATAAACTCCTTTTTGAATTGTAAAAGCAACCTCTGTGACTTTGATTGAACGTTCAAGCATAAACCTAAACTATACACCCAATCACATATTCTACCGTTTCTTCTTTTAGGCCGAAACACGGTAAATATGGTCAGATCAAATGTGGAACACGTCCCACACAGAATCGCGTCTTGCCGGTTGCTTCTTCATATTAAATTCGATAACGTTAAACGACATCGAGTTTCAACTTTCAAAATAATGATCAAACCTCTTCTAATTTAACATCCAACACGGACGACTGGGCGCTGTTCGCTGAATCCTTTTCCTTCTTCTTTGTGGCCGTCGTTTTCTTCTTTAGTTTTTTCTCCATCTGTGTTTCGATGTCGGCTGGGGTGAGCCTCGACTTGGTCTTCTTTTTCGTCTTGTCCTTCTTCGCAAAGAAATCATCCAAGTTCGTGTCTTCTGGAGCGGGTTCGGCCATCGTGTTGATACGCTCGATAAATGATCTGCAGAAATTGAACTATTTAAGGCAATTGTGCTAAATATTTTATGAGGAACTCCGCTCTAACATATCGCAATATCGTTCGCACACGTGAACTACTGCGCATGACCGTCGAGCGATTCATAGATGGCAGCAGTTCGCAAACAAGCAATGAGGAGTTGAGGACACGCTACTTCTTTTCTATAGCGCTATAATACTGCGTGGGCGGGTTTAGGATTGAATTGCAGAGAGCGCACTCACAGGGCCGAATAGATGCAAATTACTGGGCAAAGAAACGTTAATCATAATAGGTCTACATGTTTTTAAATTTGAGCTGACAACCATGGATCGAGAAAACAATAATGCAGACTAGTGGCCATAGACAGACTATATATCTGACAACATCTGTTCATTTTAAACAACAATGAGAAAGGCAATCAGACCTGCAGCAATGCTTGCACCAGTGCTCAAAGTGTGGAAAAATAAGTGCCTGGACGCCCCTTACCTTTCCAGTCATTGCTGGCCAATAAGTGGCAGGACGGCTTTCAGATTTTAAAATAAGTGCATGGACGCCGTCCATGACCGTCCAGGCACACTTTAAGCCCTGGCTTGCACGTGAGTGATTTCGTGTTATTAGCCTGGACCTAATCATGATGATGGCTTGATGGCAGGGATGGGCAGTAATTTAATTGAGTAATTGAAATTACGTAATTTAAATTATATAATTGTAATTGGTAATTTGTAATTTACAGCTCTGCATCAAAGTAATTTGTAATTTGTAATTCAATTACATTTTCCCCTGTAATTTGTAATTTCAATTACATTCCTCAAAATCAAATTACTTTGGATGTGACTATGCTAAGATTCTTTGGTGAATCAAGCGATCCTTGCAGCAGTCATTCACCCATATTTTAGGTCATGCTGGCTGCCTGCACAAATTGCAGATCAAACTAAAAGAATATAATACGAATTGCTAGTAACAATATCTGAAAATGCCACCAGTAACGAACAAAATATTGAGAATCTAGTGGTCATAAAGAAGGAGAGGACGATGAAGACCTTTATGGTTTTAGTGTGCAGCGTGCAGTGACCACAAAGTCGACCAGAAACGATTTAGAAATCTTGCAGCATACAGAAGAAGGCAGAAATGGAACTAGTAGTGCCTCATTGCTAGCTAACTGCTAACAAATTGTTTATACAATTTAATGCTGCCATGCCTTGGTCTGCAATAGAAGAGAGGCTCTTTAGTTTTTACAGGCACAACAGACGGTTTTAATTGTTTGAGCAGCTGCTGCTTCTTAGAGACATTTAAATAGACATTAATTTTTCTTACACAATAAATAATAATGCACATATAAATAGGAAAAAAGGCATGTACTTCCTGCCTGAGTTTTTTTATTCCAATGATTTGAGCCCCAAAGTAATTTGTAATTGATGTAATTGTAATTACGTAATTTGTAATTTGTAATTTGAGGCTCTGATTTAAAGTAATTTGTAATTTGTAATTCAATTACATTTTCTCCAGTAATTGGTAATTTGTAATTCAATTACATGTTGCCCTGTAATTTGCCCATCCCTGCTTGATGGCATGTTTGTTACAATGTTTAACGACACTGCCATATCAAAAATGATTAGTGTCCCACTCCTATACTTTATCCAGGATTGGGACTGGCACTGACAGAGAACTAGGCTACCGGTGGCGTAGTTTCAATCAATCAATCATTTATTTTGTAGCCAAACACTTTTACAGTTATAGGTTGCTAAGGGCTAGACAGTTTCGCGGTTTTATTTTAGTCCGTACACCACAATCGCGCCCGCGTCTCTGGCCCATTCAAGAGTAGGTTGTGTTGTTGATTTGCACGTGACATTCGCTAGATGACAGAAGTTACACAAGTAATAATATTCGCCCAATATACGGTAAACGCAAACAAATTCGATATCTTATGAGTTATGACAGGTGAAACGTATAGGAAGAGCTGACAGAAGTCAAAGGTTAAGGCCAGCTCCATGCATTCATCCAAAAGTAATATTACTGTAGTGTAGTCTATCCCAACTTAGGACATGTTCATTCATTCATTCATTCATTATTAGCATTTATATAGCGCCCCTTCAAGAAACTACTCAGAGGCGCTCCCAGCCCAGCCACGGCAAAAGAAAAAAGATTTAAGGGACTTAAGGAAAAAGGATTGACTAGTCAGGTGAAGGAGATGGAGGTTATGGGGAAGGTCATTCCAGGTTGACGGCCCCACAACCGAGATGGCTCGGCGCTGTCTGGTAGCTAAGCGAGCCCGTGGAACAAGTAGTTGTCCCTTCGCAGCAGAGCGAAGGGCCCGACGCGCTTCAATGTCAGAGACTGGACGACAGAGAAGTCGCAGGTAGGATGGAGCACAACGAAGGATACAGCGAGAAACCAGGGCTGCAATTCGATAATGTATGCGTTGGGCTATTGGCAACCAATGCAGCACATGGAGGTCATAGGCGGAGACCTGGGCCGAGAATTGGGGGGGACGGAAAGACGCGAGATTTTCCGAAAAATTTCTGACGACCGGCGAAATCTCGGAAAAAATTTCTATTTTCGCCGCCAAAAAAGTTGATGACCTTTTTTTTTTTTTTTAGTCATCCGCTCAAATCTCGACGAAATTTTTCTATTTTCGCCGCCAAAAAAGTTGATGACCTTTTTTTTTTTAGTCATCCGCTTAAATCTCGACGAAATTTTTCTATTTTCGCCGCCAAAAAAGTTGATGACCTTTTTTTTTTGTCATCCGCTTAAATCTCGACGAAATTTTTCTATTTTCGCCGCCAAAAAGTTGATGACCTTTTTTTTTTAGTCATCCGCTTAAATCTCGACGAAATTTTTCTATTTTCGCCGCCAAAAAGTTGATGACCTTTTTTTTTAGTCATCCGCCCAAAATCTCGCAAAAATTTTTTTTCGCCGCCAAAAAAAGTCTTCGCGCTCAAACATTGGGCGGGACAAATGCATGGGCCGTCCCCCCAACACTTTTATTGGGGGAGGACCGTCCCTCCCTGTCCCCTCCTAGGTCTCCGCCCATGCCTATATACTCATATAATTATTGCAGTATTGGCTTTTATATATATATAAATATATATATGTGTGTGTGTGTGTGTGTGTGTGTGTGTGTGTGTGTGTGTGTGGGTGTGTGTGTGTGTGTGTGTGCATAGGTGAAACAAGAAGCCTATACAATGTATACACATAGGGTATAAAAAATTATATACTTATATAATAAATATTTGCATTGTATATATTATATATATATATATATATATATATATATATATATTCGTATAACCTCCAAAGCAGTAGACCTAAAACTTGTTACGTGCACAGTATTTCCCATACATGTATAATACATGCAGTAGCCTATATAATTTATATAGAGTGGTGTCGAACATCACTCCATGCAGGAGCTGCATGAGTCACATGATCACACCGCTCTGCATGGACAGAACCATGCAAGTGCTTAAAGGGCAGAAAAAGAATTAGTGCCAGATGGACGTCACTTCTCCCGGCTCATGCTGTCCAAATAAGTGGCGGCGATGAAATTTGAAAACATAGGCCTATGCATGTGCCACGACGCCGCGCTCATGGTAGAAAAATACTCTATATGTATAATACGTCGTATATAATACGTATAGTCGTATACTAACACAATAGACCTATATAAATTCACATCAAATAGGTCTAAGCATTACCCTGTGGTGGTGGTGGTGGTGGTGGGGGTGGTGGACTGGTGGTGGTGGTGGTGGTGCATGGTGGTGGTAGTGGTGGTGGTGGTGGTGGTGGTGGTGGTGGTGGTGGTGGTGGTGGTGGTGGTGGTGGTGGTGGTGGTGGTGGTGGTGGTGGTGGTGGTGGTGGTGGTGGTGGTGGTGGTGGTGATGATGAAGATGACGACGTTGATGATGACGACAACGACGTGGATATTGATGATGATGGTGATGGTGATGCTGATGGTGGTGATGATGATGATGATGATGATGATGATGATGATGATGATGATGATGATGATGATGATGATGATGATGATGATGATGATGATGATGATGATGATGATGATGATGATGAGGAGGAGGAGGAGGAGGAGGAGGAGGAGGAGGAGGATGACGATGACGATGACGATGACGATGATATCTGAGCCAGTGATGCGGAACTTACACTTTCACTCTATATAGCCTACACTGTCCCTGCAGTGCAAAAAGGCAACCTGGTGACGGCGCCGAGTGGATAACACGGCGCAATAGAAGTCAATTGATTTCATTATTCAGTCAGTCGGTCGGATGGCCGACCATTCTAAGCCCAGTATCCGTTCCCGACGGACGGTTGCATCCGCAGCGAGGCTCCTCCCTCAAGACAACGGCCATTGGTCGACGGTTCGATTGACTGACAGAAGGCGGGGCTTGGCAGATAAACGTCTGGCCGTCGGGTGCGCTCGTTACGAGCGGCGGGCGCGCAGGAGTCGGTGTTAAGAGCCGCTGTTGACCCCTCTGTCATCGGGCGAATGAGTTCCCGCCCCCATCTCTGTTTGTCAATCGACGCGGTAGAAGTCGACAGGTGCGTGCGTGCGTGTGAGGCAGGCGGCGGCGGCCACAGCCACTTGTAAATAAACGGTCGTGTATCTCGTGAGGCGGGCACTTGCTCGAACGCGCGCCGCGGGTGGCTGTTTGTGTTTTTTGTAGCATTCATTGTTTGCCTGTGCGCAGGAATTCGTGTCGCTGAGATTGTAGCTGCTGAGGTTGGAGGTTGTTGTTGTCGTCGTCGTCATGGAGATGGAGATGATGCGGGATGCTGGTGATCATGACGATGAGGAGGAGGAGGAAGTGGTGGTAGACATCGATGGAATGGACGTCCAGATGCTGGTCCCAGGCGCTGGAATTGGAGGCGGAGGATGGTTAAGGGTGGAGGAAGCAGCTTTGGAATCGAAGGAAGGGGACGTAGAAGGGGAAGGCGATGAAAAGAGAGATGCCGGCGAAGAAAATTGGGGAAAAGAAGTGGAGCGAGAAGAGGAGGAGGAGGAGGCTTGCGTTCTTGACTGTAGCTTCAACAACAAGGTAGAAGAGGAGAACAACGGAGACCCAGAGGATGATGGCAATGAGACGGAGAGACACACGGATGGGAGACAAGAGGACGAAGGAGACGACAGACAGGTCGTCACCAGGACGGATATAAGAGAGGGCGGTCGCATCACCCCGATTACCTCCGTCCATCCCACCGAACTCGTTTCGTCCAGTCTCAGTCCAGAACCGGAAGTGGAATTGTTGCTTCCGGATCGAATCCGGAAGAGATCGATGTCGTCCATCATCAAGGTTCTGCCGACCTTGACCCGGTCAAGGGGTCATGTGACATGCGCGGAAACGACCGCCAGCGACGAAGACCTGACGTCATCGTTTGCTGACGTCGTTCCGTATCCGGTTGTTCATGGTTGGGGATTGGATGGACGTCTCGGAATTACCCGTCAACTGGAAGAGAGGGAAGAGAGGGAAGAGGAGGAAATGGAAGAGCAGGAGGAAGAGGATGATGGAATAGCCGAGGATGGAGAGAACAATGTGAAGGAGGACGATGGAAGGAAGGAAGAAGAGGTGGACGAGGAGGAGGAGGTGGAGGAGGTAGGGAAGAAGACAAAGACTGGGGATGAAAACATTCGTTCCAGTACATTTTCCATCGATGACATTCTGAAGCCGGAATTCGGAGTCGTCAAACCACCGCCGATTCATCCACGGATGTTGGCGGACTCCACGAGACTGATCGGGGATTGCATCCTCAGTGGAATGATGCTCCAGAGGCGCCATCTCCACCACCCCCACCACCCCCACCCCCACCAGCAGCAACAACAGCAGCTGGAGGAGGGAGGCAGAAGACCCGTCGGCCGTTCCAACAGCCTCGTCTACCCCTCCCAGAGCAATTCCCACCACCAGTCATCGCCCCTCCTTAATCCATTCTGCAGCGGATCAACTTCGCTGCTTCTGGATAGGTATTCTGCGTCTGCAGCAGCAACCAGTGTCATCCATCCATTGTATTTATCTAGCGCCAGGCAGAGGGGAATTCTTGGAGGAGAAGGTGGAGGAGGAGCAGCTCATGAACAGCGCAAGCTTAGCGCCGCGGCGAGGTCAACAGCTCTCCGACTGCACGGACTATTAAACAATAACAACAACAGCAATAACAACAACAATAGTCCTAACAATGACATGGACAACAACAACAGCAGGGCTTACTGTTTCGACGACAGGTTGCGGGAGGGCCTGGACCGCGTCAGAGGTACTCTTCCACCAAAGCAACACCACCCTCTCCAGGCCCCGAAACACTTGTCTCTTCAGGGTCCTAAGCATCCCCTTGACTGTCGCCGGCCTAACAGCGAACTATCGAAGCACCCTCCGAAGCCGGGTGAGGCCCTCCATCAGCGCCGAAGCAAGCATCCGACCAAGGGTGAGGGGTCCTCCACCGTAAGATCGACCCAGTCGTCGATGCCCCTACTCGAGGCCAACGCCCCTTCACGGTACATGAGTCGAGGTCCCCCGTGTCTCCTTCCATCCGGATTACCCCAACCCGTCCAAGCGGAACTGACCAAGGACTTGTGCAGCGTCAGCGATCGGTCATGCGTGTCGACTCCATCGTCGACTGTTGGAGATGGTGTCCTCCGCAGCCGAGAGTCCTCCTCATCCTCGTCATCGTCGTCGTCCTCCTCATCGTCCGCATCCTCCTCGGCTGCTGAGAACGGTGCCCGTCATCGCCCCTCCCCTGGGACATCGAGTGGGGCGGCACCCGGTGGTGGAGGAGGGGGACGCTCTGATGACGCTCCGTCCACCATGCCATGGCCTGCGTGGGTCTACTGCACCCGGTACTCAGACAGACCATCGTCAGGTAAAAGTATGTACAAGCATGTATGTATGTATGCATGTATGTGTGTATGCATGTATGCATGTGTGTATGTATGTACGTACGTACGTACGTACGTACGTACGTACGTATGTATGTATGTGTGTATGTATGTATGTATGTATGTATGTATGTATGTATGTATGTATGTATGTATGTATGTATGTATGAATGTATGTATAAAGATATGTAAGTTGGCAGTCATCTGTGTCTAATTCACATGTCCAATAAGAAGCTGCTCCTATAACTGCCGTCTATTCATATATCAGGTACATATTATGCAGTCGTCTATATGAACAGACAATGTGTCTGAATATGCTGCGCGAGGGGGAGGCATGTATACTCGCAACTCAAAAGCGACCACCTACGAAGCCGCCCGTTAACCTCGCAAAGCCCCCAAAAAACATCAAAACCGTTTAGTGTCTTCAATTGAAGACTCAGAACAGAGAACCGTATACATGTAGACACCATACAACCATACACCATACATACATTGCCTTCGTTTTATGGGGCTGCTGAATTCTGCTTATTTAGACCTGCAGTAATATAATGCATATATACAGAAGACTGTACAACAGTGTGCATGCTTAAATACATGCTCACATACATACATACATACATACATACATACATACATACATACATACATACATACATACATACATACATACATACATACATACATACATACACTCACACATACATACATACATACATACATACATACATATATATACATACATACATACATACATACATACATACATACATACATACATACATACATAGATACATACATACATGCATACATACATACAATGTCATACATACATACATAGAATGTCATACATACATATAAACATGCATACATACATACATACATGCATACGTACATGCATACATACAAACATGCATACATACATACATACATGCATACGTACATGCATACATACATACATACATACATACATACATAAATACATAAATACATACATACATACATACATACATACATACATACATACATACATACATACATACATACATACATACATACATACATACATACATACATACATACATACATACATACATACATGCATGCATGCATGCATGCATGCATACTTACATACATACATACATACATACATACATGCATGCATGCATGCATACGTACATACGTACATACGTACATACGTACATACGTACATACGTACATACGTACATACATACATACCTACATACATACATACATACATACATACATACATACATACATACATACATACATACATACATACATTCATACATACATTCATACATACATTCATACATACATACATACATACATACATACATACATACATACATACATACATACATACATACATACATACATACATACATACATACATACATACATACATACATACATACATACATACATACATACATACATACATACATACATACATGCATACATAGGCTACAGTTTCATACATGTATACGTAATATATTGAATAGTATATATAATTATACTGTACTGTCCAGTATTGCATTGTATTGCATTGTTTATCTGAACTGAAGACCTGCAACATAAGTCATGGGCATGTGCATATACAATACATCTATTACTTTGTGTATTCGCGGATCGTATTATATATTATATGCTTACAAACAAGATTCTGCAGAACAGAGAACAGACGAATCATTGTTCACGGTTGAATCACGTGACATGTGTATGAGAAGACACGGTTGTAACGATATCGATGAAAACAATAATGTTATAAATGCCATGGCACCTGTAGTATACATGCAGACTATATATATATATACATATATATATATATATATATATGTAACACCTCTCTTTCCTATATATATATATATATATATATATATTATATGAGGACATAATGTAACCTATATTAATTGTAATTGTAATTGAACATTTATAAGGCGTCGCTCACAGATTCAGTAGCGCTATTATGTGTCTGTATATACGAAGTAAACGAGGAATTGCGCGGAGAAAAACTTTGAACGGAAAATAAATAAATTACGATTATAATTTCACTAGTGACATAATAAATATAGAGACTATATATACATACATATATATGCAATGCGGTGGATTAATCTGCTACATGTACGCGCATGCAGAAGATAAATAATATGTATATATATATATATATATACACACTGCAGTACGGATCCTCGGATCTTCCAACGCACATGAATTACTCCAGGGGTTCCCAACCCGTGGCCTGCGGGTCAAAAGTGGCCCGCCATGGCAGGTCTAAAAAACGACCCTCGTCTCTCAAAGACTTAAAAAATGTATGAGAAACATTGACAATTTGGACAAGATAGAACACACAATTATTTTCTATTATACAAATAATTTTATTTTGACGTCTAATATAAACAACATCAAACATTCCATTTTGATTCAATTATAACAAATTTATATGCTTTTAGTTAATTAAAATTTAGCATTGTGGCCCCTAATGTCCTTCAACTGCGAACAAGTGGAAAAAGTGCCTTCGTGTCCCATCTCAGAAAAAGTGCATGCATGGCTCGAAAGTCAAAAAAGGTTTGAAGACTGTGTTTTCTCTTGGTCTCGGCCGGGAGAGCCTCTGCAGAGTAGGTACCTTGAAGGGGCGCTATATAAATTACGATTGATTGACTGATTGATTGATTGAAGTTCTATTGAAACACTAGCTGACTTCATATATACAGGGTGCGCAAAAAAGCGATCAACTACGGTTGATTAATTTATTATTCTGCCTGATCCGAAAAATAAAAAGTATCACAAACGGCACTGCAGGCAGTCATCAATTTCTATTGTCTGAGAAATCGTTGTCGTGACGCACTTTCAATATACATCCTCATGACACACGAATGCACGCACACATGCACTCTCTATCATTGTCTGTCTGTCTGTCTGTCTGTCTGTCTGTCTCTGTATCTGTCTGTATCTGTCTCCGTCTCTTTCTCTGTCGACATGTTTCTGTTTCTGTTTCGCTCTCTCTGTATTTGTCTCTGTCTCTATATATGTCTTTGTCTCTGTGTCTGTCTCTGTCCCTGTCTCTGTCTGCCTGTCTGTCTATTTCAATCTTCTAATTGTTCGCTATGCATTCAATCCCTGGATATAGACAGATTGATCAATCATCATCATCATCATCATCATCATCATCATCATCATCATCATCATCATCATCATCATCATCATCACCATCATCACCGTCATCATCATCATCATCATCATCATCATCATCATCATCATCATCATCATCATCATAATCATCGTCATCGTCATCATCGTCATCACCGTCATCATCGTCATCATCGTCATCATCATCATCATCATCATCATCATCATCATCATCATCATCATCATCATCATCATCATCATCATCATCATCATCATCATCGTCATCATCGTCATCATCGTCATCATCGTCATCATCGTCATCACCGTCATCATCGTCATCATCATCATCATCATCGTCATCATCATCATCATCGTCATCATCGTCATCATCATCATCATCATCCGCAGCAGCAGCAGCAGCAGCAGCATCCATATCTAAAAGACCATTACTGTATGCTGATTATTTCGTAAAAATATATTGCATCATGCAGGATTATCCTAACCGCTCTATATATAACGTTGCTTGATATCGTTTGTCGACGTATATAATATAATTATGTATATATATTTATATATTTTTATATATGTAATGTAAGCTTATATTTATAAATGACCGATTAAATCAGATTCCTTTTTAATCATTCTCGTTATCATATCGTTAATTGTCTCTATCGTCGTTGTTGTTGTTGTCGTCGTTGTATACATTGACTCCACAGGTCATCATCATGATTGATTGCGCTCATTGAAAGTCGTTGTCGTCTGTCTATTGTAGATATATGTATATGTATATTATATATATATACAATTATATATATATACACATATATATATGGCAGATAAATAATTATGTACAGTAAATACATTTAGCCATCGAACAGTCGTTTGTGAATCTCGTTTTCATGCACGCATGCATGAAACCCGTTCTTTTTTGTATTTGTTCCTGTGAAACAGTGAGATGGAAACACAAGAGGGATGTTGGCTCATTCATATTCAACATCAGCAACAATCGGTACAATACGATCCGGTCGCCGAGACCCAGCATCCAGCCTCCATGTATATCTATAGAGACGCTCCACTTTCCCATGCAGATAATATACACACTGTCTCTTCTCCCCTCCCCCCCCCCATCCCCGTCCCATGCAGCCATATACAAGCAGTGGAATCGGCGACATGCCCCCGTGCCTTCGGTCGCAACAAGCATGCAACAGCACATGCATGCACCACCAGCCTCCTCGTCACGCATGACAAAGCCAGAAATCGGACATGGTCGAATGACGACGGTGGTCGACGACAGGGCCTGGCATCAATCGAATCCTATTTCCTGTTTCAATTAACCGAAGCGCAACAATCACTGCTGCAAGCAGGCTTATTATATAGGAATCGCCGACAATAATATGCGAAAACATTCAATTCGCAATCCCAGGCGCGTTCAAAGCTCTCCCGTATATATAAACCGACTACAAGAGGGACCTCTCACCCGTCCGCGCGTCCGCCCGTCCGCCCGCCCGCCCGTCCTCGCCCGCCCGTCCGCCCGGCTATCTATTGGCTATCAGGGTCCGGCGGTGCGTGTAGGACCGTTCCATCGGTCATGACAATGGCAGAGCATTTACTCGCAATAGATGCAGTAGTCAAAGCATTCGTTATACAGCATTGATTCAATGACGGACTTTCTCAATGACGACGCCCATGAATCGCGACTCGATTGACTATCTTGCGAGCATATAATGATGTTATTAATAATTGCGGCTGCTGCTGCTGGCAATTATGCCGAGATTAATTGTTATTCCGAGCAATTGTTATTGCTGAACGTTTGTTCACATGCATGTATACGTCGCAATATATATGTGTATATATATATATATATATGATTATGAGAGACAAACATTTAAACATATGCAAACAGACAGACAGACAGATATATATATATATATACATGCATATATAGGATGAGTGAATGAAGTTCCATGCTTGTATGATTCCAACAGGTTTTTCTGACTCCTCTCTTTGACCTTTCTCTCAAACTCGATCCTTCACCATCATTGGGCCCTCTTTGTGGAATTCTCTTCCCTCCACTCTGCGTGGGACTCTACTTTCAGGATCGTTATCTACATCTCTCTCTCTCTTCTTAAGACCTATTTTTTCTCTAGGGGTTATCGCACTGGGAGCGCTACTGAATGGCCTTGGTTGTGAGCGGCGCTATAGAAATTTCTAATTACATTACATGACATTACATTACATTACATTTCTCTGTCTGTCTATCTGTCTGTCTGTCTGTCTGTCTGTCTGTCTGTCTGTCTGTCTGTCTGTCTGTCTGTCTGTCTGTCTGTCTGTCTGTCTGTCTGTCTGTCTGTCTAATTCTAATCTTATTTACATGACGCTGAGCGTCAATAAATCCGTTAATGTAGCCACTCCAAATATTTATCACTCAACTGTATTTATAATTTTCCCTGCATGCAGCACCGTTTAGTTAATCATTAATTAATCATTAACTAATCATTTGTTCAGACCGTTTTGCGTTTTTGCTATACTTCTTGTTGCAATTTATTACGTTTTTGAATCGTCAAAATACGGTGGTGGCCTCATGCACTATACAGGGTCGAGTTAAGGCATGTTCAACATGTTAGGCCGAACAGGGGCCCCACACTTTAGGGCCCCCACACATGCGGAAATTTTTTCCCAAAAATTTCTTGAATTTCGACCAAACGACTAAAAAAAATTTTAAAGGGTCATCAACTTTTTGAGGAGGGGAATAATCTAGGAAAATTTCGACCAAACGACTAAAAAAGGTCGTCAGAATTTTTGGAGATCAGCAAAAAAAATCCCGAACAGGGCCCCACGTTTCTTAATCCGGCCCTGCCTTACTAAAAGTGATATAACTTTTTTCTGTTCGAAATTGTCTTAGGTCTCTAAAATTTCATTTCGAAATTCTTATTTCTAGCCAATTGAGATAAAATTATTGGCAAAACAACTTATGAGGTTTTTTGCCCACCCTGTATATATGTATACACTATAGGTTGTATTGCGTATACAATGTCAATTATCGATTGTATTATGCTTTGTCGCTGCAGGACCTCGATGTCGGAAGAACAAGAAGAAGGAGCGCAGCAGTCCGGACGAGAAGCGCCCTCGCACGGCGTTCACGAACGACCAACTGGGTCGACTGAAGAGGGAATTCGACGACAACAAGTACCTGACGGAGGAGAGACGACAGGCGCTCGCCAGGGAACTGGCGCTAAACGAATCGCAGATCAAGATCTGGTTCCAGAACAAGAGAGCGAAGATGAAGAAGGCGAGCGGTGTGCGCAACGGTCTGGCGCTGCAGCTGATGGCGCAGGGTCTCTATAATCACTCGTCCGTGACTGTCATGTCACGCTGACTGAACTATAATGAAGATGGTGGTGCCAATTAACGAGGTCATGCATGACATCACTGAGCTATGTAACTCTTCTGCAGTTCTCATTGGAGCGCCGCTGCACGATATATATATATATTATATATATATATATATAACTCCAAAAGGCGCTCTAGAAATACTTTGATTGAGCTATATAGTGGTATATGCAGTTGCCGAACGTTCATGCGTCAGATGTTCATCTCAGCGATATAATATATATTATATATAGTTCGAAACTGACATCGGTCTGCTGCAGGTGATTGAACAATCGAACTATATATATATGTATATACAATACATGTCACAAACAAACAAGTCTGGGCTTTTCACTCATAAACTTAATTTGTTATAGCATATATGCCGAATATGACTATTAATGGCGGGAATGTGGAAAAATGGTGGGAAAAGTCATTGAATTATTCTAAAAATAAATTTAAAAAACACAAAATCATCAAACATATCATTACAAATAATATTCTAATTTTTTAGTTTTAATGTTTATAAAACATATTTATTTATCGTTTTCTGCTAAGAACTAAAAATGATTTTTTTCACATTTTGGTTATTATCTCATAAGCGTGCATGTGTTGCGACATACGCCTGGTTTTGGTCAGATGGGTGTATCGTCATTTGAACGTTGTATATAGGCCTATGCTATATATATTAATCGGACCTCCTTCAGAATATACACACAATTAAGGCATCACAATTTAACTGCTTTGCAGTTGCACAGTTATACAAAATACATGCATGCAAAAGACAGACTCGCATATAATTATGTAAATGTCGCTGTGCGGTTTAGTCCAAACGCATCAATTTGAAACGCTGCCAATTATATATGCAAAAATTAATAGTCGCATTGTTTTTTTATATAATTAATTAATCAATAACTTACATATATGTTTTACGACATCATGCATGCCGCTTAAGACTGCGGGCATGAACACAGTCATGAACAATTGAATATATATATACATATATATATATATATATATATATATATATATATATATATCATCCAATCGGATAATTAAGCAACCACTTTATAGAGAGCCTCTCGTGCAGAGTTATAAATATAAATCTGCATCAGAACATTTAATATTGCGCCTTTATCACCTAACAAAAGGTGCTGCTGCCTCTTACTGCTTTTGCTGCTGCTGCTGCTGCTGCTGCTGCTGCTGCAGTGATTCCTCAGACGCATATACACTGTGAGCCATAGAAGACGGAGATGGTTGCATGATGAGGCATGCATATATATATATTAAGACCCATGGCATGTCAATTATAGGAACGAGCAATTAAGAAAGAAAGGAAGAATCGAAGAGGAGATAGACATATATACAGACAGAGACAGACAGAGACAGACAGAGACAGACAGAGACAGACAGAGACAGACAGAGACACACAGAGACACACAGAGACACACAGAGACACACAGAGACAGACAGACAGACAGAATGAGCTTGTCGCTAATTGACCATGCATGCATGCAGAACGAGACTCACAGTGAGAAAGACACAGACAGACAGATAGACAGACAAACAAACAGACAGAATGAGTCTGTCGCTAATTGACCTGAGCAGTACCATACGCACCGTCTGCATGTATAGCGATCGATTAAGTCGTATATACGGACGACAGACAATGCAGCATCGTTTGGCCACAGAACCGAAGAACAACAGACCATCGCGTGTTCTCTCAAGAACAACAGCCGTTCTTCAAGTGATGTCTCACGCACATGCGCACTCAATCGCCTCGGCCCCCCTTCCAAAAGGTCCATTATATAGCGCCATGATTCGAAGGCGTCTTTTATGGACACGACGTACTGCAACAGGTCTATTATGAGGCGATTTCTAAGCCAACCAAATCGATTCAATAAGAATATAATTATTGGCATCGACGCCAAGACTCTTAATTTGCAGTTGCAGCTAATTCGCCACTGTTAATTCATACGCTGGCAATGCATGCCAGTCCCAAGCCGGAAGAAAGGAGGAGGGCGTCTGCATGCAGGTCGATGGAAATCATCTTTGTTATATTATGACATTATAATTGTGTAGTGTCGTTAAATAGCAACTTTGTCGCTATATCCTAATTTATATGCACGCCCCTTTATAATGTTATTCTGATTTGCTTGTCCTATAATCATCTAATCGTTCAAAATTGCACTGCATGCATGCTCCATGCACTCTGCATGCATGGACAGTTGGCAATTAAGTCTTGATTATTCCATTAATTAATTCATTCATTCATTCAAGTATTTATATAGCGCCTCTTCAAGGAAACTAATCAGAGGCGCTCGCGACTCCAGCACGGTCAAACAGAACATTTTTTAAGTGCTTATATATATAGAATGTGTCAGAGAATGATATACATTCGTATACATTCATTCAGTCATTCAGTCATTCAGTCATTCAGTCATTCAGTCATTCAGTCATTCAGTCATTCATTCATTCAGTCATTCATTCATTCAAGTATAGCGCCTCTTCAAGGACACTTTTTATAGAAAAATAATGCATTCATTCAGTCATTCATTCATTCAAGTATTTATATAGCGCCTCTTAAAGAAATAGATTAGAAGAACAAGACTTTTTCTATTCTATTCTATTCGATCGCCGCTTATATATATAGTGGCGTAATTATATTCTATATATTCTATTCTGTTCTATTATGTTCTATTCTATTCTGCTATGTCCTATTCTATCCTGTTCTAGTCTATTATATTCTGTTCTATATATTCTATTCCATTCTTTCTTTTCTGCTCATTGCTTAAAGTGTAAAAACAGAAGTGCATGCTGCATGGACGCGCCTTATCTTTTCAGTATAATATATCCTAATGCATGTGCTGGCGAAATAAGTGGCTGCAGGACGACGTTCAGTTTTGAAAATAAGTGCATGGACGCCGTCCAAAACCGTCCAGGCACACTTTAAACCCTGATCTAATCCAATCTATTCTAATCTATAATATTCTCTATACTGTAATCAATTATATTCTAATCGAATCAAAGTTAATCTAATCTATATATCTGACCTATATATAATTAATTAATCTATATAATTCGAAAACTCATTTAGGGTCCTCATCGCAAATTAACATAATCATGAATCAATCGATCGCTGCTTCTGGGGGGGGGGGGGGTGGCATAATTATATCTATATAAATAAAAATGTAAAAAGTTTGGTCCTAATGGGTTATCTCGGAAACGTCATCGCCGATTCTTTTGAAATTTTTCGCAAAACGCTCCGTTCGAACACGATCGTGTTTGTAAAAGGATATCCTGGAAAGAAACAAATCTCTTAGACCAAAAAAAACAAGTTTCTCCTCGAGTTGACACGTTTATACATTTTAACTCTCACGCAGACGTCCGCAATCTCGCGCATGCGCTGTCGATAGCGCTGTAGATATATATGGATTCGACCCACTTTCATTTCAACCGTCCAAAGATTTTAACTGGGTCACCAATCACAAACCTGGGAAAGAGGTCACAGCATTCGCGCACGCTGTCGACAGCATGTTTATATAGCGCATATATTTAACTGTCGATATATATTAACTGTCGATATATGGATTCCGCCCATTTTAACTGGGTCACCAATGACAAACCTTTGAAAGATTGCTTTCAAATTTTCACACAGCGGACGGGTTTTAGCTGTCGGGAAGGGAGGAGTGAGGGAGGAAGAGAGGGGGAGGGAGCGGAAGGAAGGAGGGGAGGGAGCGGACAGATGGAGAGAGGAAGGAGAGGGAGGGAGGGATGGGGAGGAGGAGGGGAGGGGTAGGGGAGGGAGAGGGAGGGGAAGGGGAGGGAGGGGAAGGAGGGAGGGAGGAGAAGAAGGGAGGGTTAGGGGAAGGGAGAGACGGGAGGGAAAAGGAGGGAGTGGGAGGGAATGGCGGTAGGGAGGGACAGAGGGAGGGAGCGAGGCAGGGAAGGGAGCTATGGAGGGAGAGTTGCACGGTCTTTTCAGCCACAGCAACGCGTGGCCGGGTACAGCTAGTAGTCTATAAGAGCAAATGCATGCAGTCTATATAATAAACGTATAAGAAGATTTCACCCACACGACTAAAAACTCCTCAGCTATAGTTTGTTTGGCAGAGGGAAAATGTAATGTTTTCAGGAGATTTCGACCAAATGACTAAAAAAAAGGTCGTCAGAAAGTTGGTCGATGAAAATGGTCGTCAATTGGTCGTCCGCTTAACTGTTAACAAAATGTCGCCGCCTCGACGATCTTCCTTCGGCCGCTCGTTCGTCACCCCTACCCCCTCCCAACTTCTAGACCGTCTCCGCCTGTGGTGAACTTTGGAGAGAGGGCAATATCAAGCAGCAACATCATCAGTTGTATTGTATTGTATTGTATTTTTGTATTGTATTGTATTGCATTGCATTGCATTGTATTGTATTGTATTGTATTGTATTGTATTGCATTGCATTGCATTGAATTGCATTGCATTGTATTGCATTGCATTGTATTGTGATGTATTGCATTGCATTGCATTGTATTGCATTGCATTGCATTGTATTGTATTGTATTGTCGATTTGTCGAGCATTTCTAAAGTTGCCGTGTCGTTACAAGTCCAACCCTCAATCTCTCTCTTACCATGCATGCAGGTATACGTGTACTTGTGGCCATCAGTGAAAGATCGTTAGCTTTTCTTTTCAGTCCACGCCCCATGAAATTACAGACGGCCGCTAAATGTATACCACGCTTAATGTATCGTAACTAATGACGGTAAACGTATACATACAAGTCTGTATAATATACACGCACGTGTATACACATGCATGAGCACACAAATATATGTACAGAAGGTGTCTGTCTTCTTGCATCTGTCCTTCTGTCTCTGTATACACGTACGTGCGTACATATACGTCCGTACGTGTGTATGTATGTATGTATGTATGTATGTATGTATGTATGTATGTATGTATGTATGTATGTATGTATGTATGTATGTATGTATGTGTGTGTGCATGTATGTATGTATGTATGTATGTATGTATGTATGTATGTATGTATGTACGTATGTATGTATGTATGTATGTATGTATGTATGTATGTGTGTATGTATAATGTATGCATGGCATGTATGTATGTATGTATGTATGTATGTATGTATGTATGTATGTATGTATGTATGTATGTATGTATGTATGTATGTATGTAGCCTATGTATGCTTGTATGTATGCTTGTATGTATGCTTGTATGTATGCATGTATGTATGTATGTACATATGTATATATATATATGTATATGAGTCTTTCTCTCTCTCTCTCTCTCTCTCTCTCTCTCTCTCTCTCTCTCTCTCTCTCTCTCTCTCTCTCTCTCTCTCTCTCTCTCTACGTGTATGTATAATGTATATATGTGTGTGCGTTTGTGTGTGTGAACGCGTGTGTTTTTATAGCATGCATATTCTATATAATCACACACATTATATATATATATAATAATTATATATAGTCATATATATATAATGTACCGAAAGCCCGCTCTCGTGCACATGTAGGAGGGTGGCCTATCCGGCTCGTCGTCGCACCGCGGTTCCTGCGGCGATGACTCGCCCCCCCCCGCCTCCTCTCCCCTCGGCCTCGGGTCTTATCGCCGTCGCCACCGTCGCCCTAATCGCCTTAATTAGCGCCTTAATTAATACAGGGTCGGACCGAAAGACTTCTAGTTGGGCGCCTAATTGATTTCAGCGCACAATGACCTGCAGCCGTTGTTCCTTGTATGTATACTCGACGAAGGTTCTTGTGTGGCACTCCGTGACGCGAGAGGCGATCGCCGTCTTTTGATAGTCTGTGATCGGCGGCGTTTGATGTCGGCTGATCAAAGTCGAGATACGTCACGATTCCATTTTCGCTTCTATGGCCTGTCTCCGCCTTTTGCGCGGACCCAGTCTTGAAGACCCCGAGTTTCTTACATATGCTATATATATACACACATATGCATGTATATGTGTCTATAAATATATATACACACACATATGCATGTATTTGTATATATATGATCGTGTTTCGGTAATTGTGTGCGTGTATGTAAATGCAATATATCAGTTGGCCATATATCAAGGACTATATAGTATACCGGACATATATAATCAGAGAACCTGCCCTCAGGTAAGTCACACGATTACTTGCCAAGTTCTTTTTCGATTATAGCCCATGATTTCGTGCCCTTCAGAGGACAATTGAAAGTAACCCCATCTGTAAACACCCACCGCCCACGCGCCAACATTAATAGTATACCCTCGTTTGAAAGACGTTCATCTAAACCTATACAATGGACTTTTGTTTGAGTATATTTGAGCGACTTCGCGGTAAAAGAGAAGTGCAGCTCGCGACAAATTGAAAGAGAGCGAGGGGGATGAAAACTGAAACAGAGGAAACGATTTAGAAATAGCTGAGGAATGAAGCTATGGGAATGTAAGAAATAATTAAGGATGAAAAGAGAGGAGCTATAGGCGAATAAAAAGAGAAAGAGAGAGCGAATTAAAAACGCAATGAAAGATTGAGCGAGGAAAAAACTGGATGGGACACGAGAGAAAGGAAGAAAGATTAAGGACAAATGAAGGTCGAGTTAAGGTAATTAAGGAAGTTTGGGAAAGAAGGTGCACGGATGTTAGCGAGGAAGGAAGGAAGGAAGGCAATGGCATAAGTACAGAAACCAAGGAAGATATATATAGGAGATATAGGGAAGACAGACGAAAAATAAGGAAAGTGAAGAGAGAGAAGGGAAGGTGAAAAATAAGAAATGAAAAAAGGAAGGACGAGGAAAGAGCTCATTAACAGGAAGAAAGAAAAAAATAAAGAGTTATGTAAACAAAATGACGGCATGAAAGGAAGGAAGGAAGGCAGGAGAGAGGGAGGGATGAAGGGAGGAAGAGCGGGTAGAAGGAACAAAGGAAGGAAACAGAGAAGATAAGCACAAAAAAGAAAGAACGAAGGAACGAAGGAAGGACGAAAGGATGAAAGGAATGAATGAACTAAGTGAGGATATATATATATATATATATATATATATATATATATATATCTTAATGTCGGGAGGAGCAAAGGAAGGAAAATATGGAAGCTATGAAGAAAGCAAAAAAGGAAAGGTACGAACGAACGAACGAAGGACTAAAGGATGAAAGGAATGAGTGAACTAAGTGACGATATATATAGGCATTAGGCACGTATGTATATATATATATATGCGGGACATGTAAGGAAAGAAAAGAACAAAACAAGGAAAAAAGAAGAGGGTGAAACAAAGGAAGGCAACAAGATATATGAAGGAGGAGGCGGCGGAATATAGATGGGATGATAATCGTCCCTCTTTTTGGAACACTGTCTCCATCTGTAGTATGCATACATGTACTTGATCTCAAATTTGAAATGCAGTTGACCCCTCGTCCTTTTCCACGGATCTATAGTGGCACAAACAGATAAAAAAAAGTCGAATGGCATCAGTCTCCCTCAACTTCCTCTGCTTTATCCTCCTCATCTTCTTTCTCTCTAATTCGCTGCAGAATTCAGTGGGATTTTTTACAAGAATTTTTAAAGCGTCTTTTATGTGAACTTATACCCAGAGGCGCCCTCAACCCCAACGCGACCAAATATACCACCACCGTCGTTTCATGAGAGGGGAATGCCCGAGATGGAGTCAAGAATGCCTCTCTGCCCTTCTCTTCACTCACCTCTTTATTCTTCCCTCCATGCATCCTCTTTTGTTCTCCTCCTTCTGCTTCTACTACTTTTTCTTCTCAGCCTCTTTCTCCTCTTCTTTCCCTGCTGATGTCATATTTTCCTCATTTTTTTTTATTTCCTTGCTCTTATATGTGATCTTATGCATCTTCCCATATTTCCTCATTCCCCTCCTCTACCCCTCCTCCTCCTTTTCTTCCTCTTCCTCTTCTTCTACTTCTTCCTCCTCCTCCATCTCTTCTTCATCTATATAACTCCTCCTCTTCTTTATCTTCTTCCTCCTCTTCATCTTCCTCCTTCTCTTCATCATCTTTCTACTCCTAGTCTTCTTACTACCCTCCTCTTCTCCTTCCTCTCCTCCTTCCTCCTCCTCTTCCTCCTCTTTCGTCGCCTCGTTTGACTTCAATTGATTTAAGTGTAAAGTTGAGAGCGGCGCTTGACCCGCCGACCCACCAGACGTGACGTAGTCTTTGGTGTCGATAGACCTACCGCGAAGATCGCACAACATCAGCGGCGGTTTGGTGGGGAGCGGGGGTAGATAGAGAGGAGGTGGAGGAGGGTTGGGGTACACCATGCTTGAGGAACACAGGTCGCTATCTGGCGGCGGAAATATGAAGAGGCCAAAGAGAGAACCGCCGCCGGGTTTCTTTCTATTCATTTCAGAAGACGCTTTTATTTGAGGCCGTTTCAAAAATAAGGCAAAACGTTGGTAAAGTGCGTCACCCTGTATACGACCCACACAGTCGAATGTAATAGATCTGTGAATGTATTACAGTCAGGTCTTAATGCCTATACTGAATACTTAGGAATATACATAAATTATATATAATTATATATGTATACATAGAGATACACAGAGATACAGAAAAATAAGAAAATAATGTATATATTACATACTTGCATACATACATACATACATACATACATACATACATACATACATACATACATACATACATACATACATACATACATACATACATACATACATACATACATACATACATACATACATACATACATACATACATACATACATACATACATACACAGTATATATTACATACATACATACATACATACATACATACATACATACATACATACACACATACATACATACATACATACATACATACATACATACATACATAGTATATATATACATACATACATACATACATAAATACATACATACATACATACATACATACATACATACATACATACATACATACATACATACATACATACATACATGCATACATACATACATACATAGTATATATTACATACATACATACATACACACATACATACATACATACATACACACATACATTCATACATACATACATACATACATACATACATACATACATACATACATACATACATACATAGTATATATTACATACATACATACATACATAAATACATACATACATACATACATACATACAAACATACATACATACACTTGCATACATTCGTATATACATACATAAATACATACATATATACATACCTACATACATACATACATAAATACATACATACATACATACATACATACATACATACATACATACATACATACATACATACATATATACATACATACATACATAAATACATACATACATACATACACTTGCATACATTCGTATATACATACATAACAGCCGTCGAGTCATGTATTCAACGGACAGACTCAAGATGACTGCTTTTCAACGTGCTTATATTTACAAGCTGTTGCCTATGCCTTGGGAAGGAGCAGCCCTCATTCTCCTCTTCCTCCTCTTCCTCCTCTTCCTCCTCTTCCTCTTCCTCCTCTTCCTCCTCTCCTCTTCCTCCTCTTCCTCCTCTTCCTCCTCTTCTTTCTCCTCTTCCTCCTCTTCTTTCTCCTCCTCTCCTCTTCTTCTTCTTCCTCTTCTTTTTACTTTTCCTCCTCTTCTTCCTCCTCCTCTACTCTTCCTCCTCTTTCTCCTCTCCTCGTCCTCCTCTTTCTCCCCTTCTTCCTCCTCATCATCGCCTCTTCCTCCTCCTCTTCCTCTTCCTCTTCCTCCTCTTCCTTCTTTTCCTCTTCCTCCTCTTCCTCCTCTCCTCTTCCTCCTCTTCCTCTTCTTCCTTCTCCTCCTCTCCTCTTCCTCCTCTTCCTCCTCTTCCTCCTTCTCTCCTCTTCCTCTTCTTCCTTCTCCCCATCTTCCCTTTTCTCCTCCTCTTCCTCCTCCACATGTGTCTATTCCATAAGACGTGGGTGGCTTCTTCATCCATGTAGACCTGCTATATACATGTTGTAAGACTTATCGCTGCAAGGCATCTCGTTTGTTTTGCCTGAAGCTCTTAACCTGCTGCAGAAGAGATTTATCTTCGCTGCAGATTCCACTTAAATAAGATGTTCTTCATCTAATAATTATCACATGGGTATACAGTCTGACAAAATTATATATATATATACGTCTGTATATATATACATATATATATTCACATATATATGCAGTGCATGACGTATTTAGGCTTGGCGATGCCTTTTAAGCTGCATATAGCCTATGTGCACATATGAAGATTTTGAAGCCCGTTGCCAAACATTGCACCAGTTTAGAAACAGAGGGCGGACTCTATGTAAGCAGATTGTTTCTGTATAGCCTACGCTTTGAAAGCGAAGTGGACTTAACCAAAGCAATGTTTTATTTATTTTCTTCTCTTCTTTTTAAAACTTTTTGCTTTCTCTCCTACTTTTACATTTCTATCTAACTTTCGCGTTTTTCATTAAGAAAGATTCTTTATTCGGCAATTTTTTAAAATACCACTGACCAATGCGATGGAGAATTGAATACAGAGATTCGCTGAGTTTACGGTCATTAATCATTAGCCGCCGCCCCATTATAATACAGCGCCAACGTTGGTCACACTGCTGCAGCGAAAGTATTAGCGACAATATTTTCTTACTCTCGGCTTATGTGGGCGGATAACAATGCAGTCCACTGTGTGCTCTCCAGCTAATCCTCTCGTCCATACACCGCGCTCAGTCCGTGTTCGCTGGGTGGCGTTGTTGGCATGATATTTTATTTGGCGGTCAACCGCGCGGCCACTGGTAGTCAAGAGCGCCGGGCAAGTGTACAACACCCCCCCCCCACCCTACCCTCACCGCACTTTGCTATTATCGACCAATTATGAAAGCC